>BMAO01006943.1:0-20588 GCA_019973975.1 Trichonephila clavata | reverse complement strand
CTGACGGAAGAACATATAATATGGTATACAGTAGCATCTTAGAATATAATATTCTGTTTTGAGCACTTTTAAAGAGGAATTATATATTTTAAACGTAGATACTTTCTATTTTTAAAGATATTATTAGTTTAAGTTATTGAATTTTTGTTGTTAATTATTATTCTTATAAATTGCGTTTTCAGTTTTTTAAACTAAGCTCAATTTTAGAATTTTTAAATTTTATTGGTTCCAGTCAAGCAATAAAAATTACCATATTATATTATTTACTTTCTAATCATAATAATTTCGACTTTGACAGTTATTTAAAGACATCACCGCGAGCGGCGCCGCGGGTAAAAGCTAGTATAGTTATAAAAATAATCTTGAAACACTAATTACTTTTAAATCCTCAATTTCGAATAAATTTATGGTTCTCTTTGATAAATACCAGCATATCTCTTAGAACACTTAATATTTTTAAAGTTAAAGCTAATGTTTTTGAGTTAAGCTAAGCAGTTGCAAAATTAACGGTGAAAATAGCATAAACTTTTATTATAGAATAAATAATTTTTGAGGATTAAAGTCAAAGCAATGAATTTTTAGTTAAAAGCAATGAATCATGAATCATATTATGAGCTTAAAGAAGAAGAAAAAAGCTATATAAATTTTAAGACGATGACCATATATTGAATAAAATATTCATACATTATATTTCTTGTTTTAAATAATATATATTTAATTTTACATTAACTTACTATAACTTACATTAGATACATATAACACTTACAAGTAATAAATGTAATACTTTGGCTTGACTAAAGGTACTTTTTAATTTGTAATATAACATTTTGTTGGATAGTGGTAATGATAATAAAACGTTTATTCAAGTTGTGTCGATTATAAATATTTAATTTAGCAAAAATCAATTAATGCAGGTATAAAACAGATTTTGAAAGAAAAAAATAATAATATTTATAAACACTTGTGGATGGTAATTATTTTTAAAAGAAGTCTAAGCTCAGCAATTTCTAAAAGCATTTCCTGTTGACAGAAAGGATAATTAAATTGTTCCTCCTATAGATGAATTTGAGTAGAATTAATAATTGTACACAGGAATCATTCTTCACTAATTCTATAATGCATTGTCAGCATCGCTTGTTGGATAATGAGTGAATTCGATTAATCATTGTTCAAACTTGTATATTCTCTTTTAGAAATTTTAAACTGATTTATGTAAGGATTGAACTTGTTAGATTGATGGAGCGGTGGAACGATCCTGACGTTGAATTGAAAATTTGGTTTAATTTGCCACTTAAATGGAATTTATAAATTAGATTTGCATTGAGGTCATTTAAAAGGTTATTGAATTGAGGGAAGTTAATGAGTACATGCACGTAACATAACAAAGCGCTGTCGAACCTAAGTGGCCTTTAAATATATTGTTCTAAGAATGAATTAGATTTGTATGCGTCCTTTCTTCGCTTAAGGTTAAAGAATAGCCCCGAATTTTTTTTTTTTTTTTTGAAATAATTTTTAGATAATTAAGTTCTCCAACGTTAATATTATATTCTGGATTCAATATATCCTGTAGGAAAGCAGTATATTTTATTATGCTATTCATTTTTATCCATGTTAACCCGTTTTTTCCAGTATAAAATGTGTTTTGCAATTTTTCTCCTATACCGTTATGCTAAATGAGCTTTCCGTTTTACACATTAAACCAAAAATATGAATTACTTACAGAATATTTTGGAATTTTACAAAAAAAGTTATTTTATAAACAAATGTATTAATTGCAATGTCGCAAATTTTCATTAAAATTGAAACATATTTCTGTCTGAATATGTGCTCTGCGTTGTTCAGGTTCTCGTACATTTGGCAAAGACAAACTTAAAATATCAATTTTTTTTCTAAGTATATTATACAAGGTGATTCTAAAATCATGAGGCAAACTTTGAGGGGTGGTAGTGCTCACTAAATAAAACAATTTTTGTATTGCAATATGGGGGGGGGGCGCGGAAATGCCATGTTAAGGTACAAACAGAAAAATAACCCATTAACGGAAATATAAGCACTCAGTAGCATTACACTTAACGAGTGATTCCGTATAGAAAATATTAAAACAATTTAAGAAATTGCATCCACCAAAAGCCCAATAGTAAAAGTCTGCAAAAAGTTGGTTTACTGACATGTGGATGACATGCTACAGCCCTTGTACTTGCATCGGGTGTTTCGTCCCCATGGTTCAAGATGACTTCTCCAGGGTATGTTTGTCGTACAGTCCTCGACATACCCCTTCCATCAGAACTGGTAGTAAATGAACCTTTTTTACTCAGCTGCCAATATAATCGTTGAAACATATGTTGTTCAGCATGCCTCTACTGGAAAGCATAACTGATACACACACACACACACACACACACCACACACCACACACACACACCACACCCCACACACACACACACACACACACACACACAGACATGCCTGCTCTGCCGTTATTTTTAACAGCACGTGCAATAAATGCATGTCTGTCTTTTCACTGCAAGTAAAGTCCCCCATAACGACCGAATTTTCAAGTGCAAAAGCTGATTTTGATGGTGCAGCAAATTGCAGACACACCACTCGACTGCCTTCAACTATCGCCAATATTGTCAGCCAATCACGCCGTAAAGGTTGTCAAGTATACATGACGGTGGGTGGATGCGATTTCTAAAAGTGTTTTTATATTTTCTCTACAAAATATTCATTAAGTATGCTGCCATTGAATATTTTAGTTTTCCGTCAATGTGTTATTTTTTAGCGTGTTTTTCACTTAGTGGAACAAAAGCACTATTAGGACTCAAATTTCGTCTTCGTCTTCGTTTCATATTTTGTCGTACCTTTTTCTCAGCCAATAAGCAACCAATTGACCTCGGGTTTTCGGCATTTGGTCGCCTTTGTGCCCTAGATGAATCGAATCATATTTAAATTTTCCCATAGTTTTCCCGAATTTTCCTACAAATTTTCCTGAATTTCGCTAGTTTATAACAAAATTTTCTCAAATTTTACCTAGTAAGTTTATTATTTACAAAATGTTTTTAAAAAAGAATCTATCTGCATTTTGGATAAAATACAAACATGTGTAAACGTGCTAAAATAACTTGGCCATGCCACTGATTGATAACTTGTTTCCTGTTTGTGCCTCGGCGTGGCACTTACACTCATATATTTTGAAACAAAAATTGTTAGTTTTAGTGAGCTTTACCACCCCTCAAAGTTTGTTCTATGATTTTAGAATCACCCTATATAAGTTCAGTGAATTCTTAAAATTTTTAATTTAATATATTTTTGTTCAGACACAGAAGTTTAAATCGAAAAAAAAAATCAGTATAAATATTTTAAGAAAATATTGATTTCTAATGAATGGATATAATAATAAGTTCCCATGTCAATTGGATAAACATGTTAGAGAAAAATAATCATCAAGGTATTGGATTTAAAATTAGCAAACATTTTAAACAATATCAGAAAAGTGTTATAATTTATCTTATTTTTTTTACTTATATGCATCAAAACTGTATCAAATTATCAAAAGGTGTTGCCAAATGGCACTTCCTGCCTGCGTTTAAACACAGTAATAATACAGATTTTAGTGGTATTTTTTTCAATTGGCGAAATCTTTTCATTTGGTGATATTGGTCGACGGTGTGATACGTAAGTATATCATGGTCCGTTAAATGAAGAAATGTCCTTGGATTCCCTTCGCTCTAAAACTGTCTAAAGAAAGTAATTCAAATTTCATCACTACAATAAATGTTTCAGTTTCTGAACATATTTATTTCTAATTAATAGATTTAATTTACTTTTCATACATGGTAGGTTACAGAAAATAAAGAAAATACTACTACTAATGCTACTAAAGAAAATAAAACTTTTTAAAGTTTATGTAATGTATTAGAATTTTGAAATCCGTATTAAAATTTGAAAAGAGGAAAGAGGTAGGATGAGAAACATGCATATATTGCTCAATCAAAGAAGCTTTACTCTTAATCATGACAGAGAATATGACCCCTCTCCCATTCTTTTCTTAAATATTTTAGTTTTGCTTTATAAATTATTTGCACGTTGAATAAGAAACACGTTTTTATAAAAACAGAAGTTTATAGTAAAATCTTGGAAGTACCTAATTTATGCTTCTCTCTCTGTACATATTACCCCTAAAGTGCAGAAATTATTAATGTACAAATTAGCTAGGTAATCTGCACATTAACTAGAATGATCCATAAAATTGCGGAAAATTGTTTCATTTCTCAAATTATCTAGTAATTCCAATGTTACCTATTACCAAATTACCCTGTAAGTAATTTAGGAATTACCTAGATAATCTGCATATTACCTACTAAACACTCTCTCCTTAAAGTAAATTTAATATCTTTAGTGGAACAATAGCAAGAGATGTTTCTGTGTGCATAAATTAAATGTTTATTTATTTTTCGATATCTAAGGATTCAAGTTAATACGATCGAAGAATCAACACATTAGCTGATAGAATCAATCATTAATCAATTGAAAATTACAACACAAAGAACCAAAAGACTTAAAATATTACAGCAATTAATGAAAACTGACGTACTATTCTTTATTTATTTTTCGATGTCTAAAGAATCACTTTAATACAATCAAAAAACAACGAAATAGTTGAAAATAAAAGCAACCAGCGACGACCAGATGCTGGCGAAACCAAACTTAGAGTGAGGGGAGAGGGAGAATGGAAAGAAAAGTGATATGCAATACTTGATCCAACCAATAGTGGATCCGAATTACTTCGCATATATATTAATGTTGGATATTTCCCTCTATTTAAATTTTAAAGCTGGTTAATTGTAAGCTGATATGATAACTGTAATTGAAGATAAATGCTATTCTTCACTGCTTTTTTTGAAGCATTGAGAGTCGTAATAATGAAATTAATGATAGTAATGTAATTATCTGCCATTTTGCTCTTCAATGCCGTTGGATCTTAGTCAGCCATATGCAATTTAATGAACTATAGTTTTTGTTTATCATGGTTGCAATTGCTATATCGGTATGTGCAGCTATCATTTTTACTATCGGAACTTTAACATTTCATTTGTTTTCCGAACACACTGGTCGTCGTAACTCAATCTACGCATATAAAGGAAGAAAAGCAACCCACACACTCACTCATCACGATATCTCCGGAAATATTAAACCGACGGATTTGAAATTAAGTAGGCATGTTTCTTTCATGGAGTAGAGATCCGCTAAGAACGGGATTTGCAAAAATCGACCCCAAGTGGCGTTGCGGGGCTTAAAGAGCGTTATAGATAATTATTTCTATTTTTTAACTATTAGACGTACAGTCTTGAAATTTTGTAGGTAGATTCCTTTCATCCGCTACAAAATGAGTTTTATGAAAATCAACCTCCAAGTGGCGTTGCGGGGGATTTAATTGGCGTTATTGATAATTATTTTTATTTTTAAACTATTAGACGTAGAGTCTGGAAATTTAGTAAGAGCATTTATCTCATTTAGTGCAGGTCCGCTACAAAATGAGTTTTGTGGAAATCAACATCCGAGTGGCCCTGCGGGGTTTAATGGGTGTTATAGATAATTATTTTCTTATCTTAACTCTTTTTCGTACAGTCTGGAAATTAAATAAGTAAATTCCCTTCAAGGAGTAGAGCTCCACTGCTAAAGGGATTTTTCGGAAACTGACCTCCAAGGGGTGGTGACGGGTATTAAGGGACGTTATGCATTAATATATTTCCGTTTCTAAACTTTTAGACCTAACTGCTTCAAAATTTTTATATATATACACATTTTCTTTCCCTTTTTTCCCTCTAATATTAGGTTTTGCGGGGGAATGTGAAGGGTTCAGCAGAGCTATAGAAAAAATTCCTGTTTTTGAATTGTTAGACCAACATGCTTGAAATTCTTTAAGCATGTTTCTTTTGTTAAATTGAAATCCAGTAAGAAGGGTTCTTTTGGAACTCGACTCTCAACGGGATTACGGGGCTTATTGATAAAAATGTTCTAGTTTTGATCTATGGGATTTAGACTTTAAATTTGCAAACTGTACTTATTTTATTGATTCTAGAAATGGGTCTTTGGAAATCCAATTTAGAAGAGGAGAATACGAGTGCACAAAAGGTAAGTCTACTTCAATTTTAGAAATTTTTATTCAAAATTCTTAATCTTTTTAAATTAAGAAGAGAAAATTACAAAAATGTTTTTCAATATATTAAAACACTGAATGCTAGAATCAATAATTTATATATATATATATATATATATATATATATATATATATATATATATATATATATATATATATATATAATATATATATATATAGAGAGAGAGAGAGAGAGAGAGATAAACAGTATATGTGCATACAATACTATGAAATACCCAGAGATGTTGATAAGTAATGGCTAGTTAACTATAAATTAATACAAGAGTCTTTTATCGAATACATTTACTATCTAAATGCTTAGGATAATTTTTTCTGGGATAAGTCAACGTTTTAAATCAAAGTTCCATCAGAAAGGAAATGAGAGAAACAAACTTTTGAACTTGAACGTTTCGGAAACCTCTAATATGAAGATCACCTAGTTAAAATGAGGAAAACATTTGATTCTGCACTTAAACGGATCATCTAAGTTAATCTTTAGATTAGCTAGGTAATGTGCACATAGACGCTTTCGAGCTCTAATGATGACATATACATATATGTATTTCTAAGTATCTTTATTCCATTATTAAATTTTAAATTTCGTAAGAAAGGTTAGTTTATATACAAAGCACAATATTAAATTTCTGTACACTATTATTAAAGAGCGAACAAGTAAAAGAGAGAGATGAGAGACAGAGAGAGAGAATTTTTATAAACCTGAACTTATTTTATTAATTTTACAGGTTTATTTCACTAAACCTTAACGAATCTTATCTTCGTTGGACAAAAAAAAATGTTTCCGCATAGATTTTTTAAAATAGTTTTAATTATTTTTGGGGGAAAGTTTTCATTAAATTATTTTATAGAAGAAAATAAAGTTCAACTTAAATCTTTTGATTTTAATTAACATCATCGAATCCTCTCAAGCTAAAAGTTGAACGGTACAAATTAGTTTAATAATTTATTAATAGCTTAAGCTACCTTAGACCAAACCTTTCGATAAAAGCTATAAATTAAAAAATAGCTGTATCTATAAAATATTCTTTAATACTTTAAATCTTGCCTCACAAAGAAAAAAAATACATTTTTATCTCATTATAAACACGATAGTATCTCCGTTTTATCAGTAAAAAGTAGCTTCTGTAATGATATTTTTAATTTGTTTGGGTAAGGGATTAAATTCACTTGATATACCCTTATTTTATGATGCACTGCAATTAAGAGTAATTCTATATAATCTTGTTTATATTATCGGGGTATTAAAATTAATTTTGACTGTTTTGTTACCAAATTACGTAATTAACTTCCGTTTAAAGACATTTTTCTAAATTTCTAAAGTTGTTCCTTTATTAAATTTTAAATTAATTGCGTAGTTTCTGTTTCTTTTTTATTTTATTCACTTAAAATACAAAAAAAAATTCAAATAGTGCTTCATCAATGGCACATGATTGCTTATAACAAAGAATAAACTTATATTTTTTAAATTTATTCACATATTTGTTTTCGTGTTTATTGATTTATTAATAATTAATGGTAAATAAAAGCAGTTAAAATTTTATAATTAATCTCTCTCTATAGTAAAGAGAGCAATATTTTTATTTACTACATCCTCGTTAAAATTTAAACTGAATTGTAATGTATATGTCATAACATTCTATTAATTTAATAATTAGAACAAAGAAATTTATATTAAGGTATTCAGCATGCTTCTGATTCCAATATTTTGTTACTTGTATTTATTCACTTGTATAGCAAACACAATCAAATAGATTTTTAGAAGCAAATGATATTATTATATATCTAAATGGAAAATAATATTATACATACGTAATAAAAATTGGCAATTGTCACACCTGAGGTTTTTACTAACACTTAATTTTAAGAAAATTAGAACTTTTAAATTACCATGGTCTAAATTACTTTAAGTCTTTAAAAACTAGTTATATATATATATGCTTCAGTTACCTTATTTTCGTTGAAAATAATCTAACAGAAAATTATATATATTTTTTTGGTTTGCCTTTATTACTTAATTTTTATTCTGCAAATTATAAGTACAGTCGACTCTAGTTAATTCAAAGTTGAAGGAATCAATGAAAAGCTTCGAATTACCAGGATTTCGAGTTATCAAGAAGGGTAAGAAAAAACTGCCGAATTCTTTTTCTAACACATTTAAATTTTAAACTATGAAATAAAACAAAAATTAAACATATGTATAAAATTGTTTTAAAATATTTTTAAAACGTTCATATTATACAGTATAAATATTAAACAGAAGTTAAAAGTCATGTATTAAACGAATACAGTTATATACTAATTCACGAACAGGACTCTTTCACGCCCCAAACAAATATCTTCCATTCCTCATTGGAAATAATATCGTTTCGCGCACGATTCCCTCAGATACTGTCCCCAACACCAGTGGTTCTTCAAGGCAAGGTCCAGTCTGGCATATGCCTTATTTGGTGCCACATGCTATAAGTCACACAGATAAAGTATAAATTGTTATATCAGTCCGACGCAAGAAATACAATCCTGCACTTTTCTTCTTCACAATAGTGGACCATCCTTTCTGATCACATGTGTAGCAAAGCCACGTGTTAAACGAAAAATATGAACGGATGACAACAGGTGCAGGCAGAACTGTCCATTTGAAGAAGGAAAGCAATAAAAGTATATTTTCGCCTGATTAACTGGGAAACACAAAGAAGGGGTAACAGACAGCTGGCCATCAACAAGGCTACATTACAGGTGAGACACGCATAGACAATACCACACAAAACTTGTGAGTTCCATTCTGTTTGCTACAGCAATGCTTCGCAAACTTTCAATATATTTGCGACTCAATATTAAATCATAATTTTCATAGCGCTCCCCCTTCAAACAATAACAATGTATTGAATTCAATAATAATATACTTTGACACTGAAGCTATAATACGACTTTAATCTCTTAAATGTTACCGGCGTATATAAGCGTCTCGCTCAGCTAGTGCGATAGTTGTCCCGAATGTATAAATATGTGTTTCCGAAGTATGATATTTTATGTGCACTGCTATCCATAAAATTATTTCGAAAGCTTTGAAATTGAATAAAATGACGTGACGTTGTTTGCAAAGAATTTACTTATTTCAGAGGTTATTCAGTTTTCCTTTTATTCCTTTTCTTCATCCCCCCCCTCAATATACCACATACGAACGAGCGTTTAATTTTAAATCGGCAAATTTTAATTTTTAACGCGTAACTTTTAATCGGCAGTTAGGGATTAATTATAAACCGTACAAAAATTATCAAGGTACTTGCTAAATTTTCTATATAATTTTAAATATGCAAGCCCCATGGAGTCACTGGTAATTATTAAACTTGCTCTTAACTTAGAATTGTTAAGTTAATTATCAAATACATTGTGCAGTACTGATACATTTATAGGTGTATTATATAATTGCAAATGTGTATTTAATTTTTTATTACGTCAGTATGTATTTTGTTTGTTTACTTTTAGTAAATAAATAATTATTTTAAATAATCTTTTGTCTTCGTCTTTTCAATAGGCTTGTAGGGTTATCACGACCCACAAGGGGGCACGCCCAACAGTTTGAGAAAAGCTGTGCTACAGGAATCTAAATGACAGTGAGTGTTTGAATTGTCGAGAGTTTTATAAAATAACTTCGAATTATATTGCGTGTTGTAGTCAGGCCAGCCACAGATTTTACTTCGAAATATTAAGTGTACGAAAACGTAATGTTTTAGTTCAAAATATCAAGAGTTTTTCTAGGGGCTGAGCATATACTTCGAATTATGCAGAGGTTCGTATTATCGAAAGTTTGATTTAGCGAGAGTCGACTGCATTTAGTATTATGTGTTAGAAATATTCTATAAGTATTATGATATTTTTTGAAGTTGTTTATTCAAACTTATTTTTATTGTAATTTTTATTACTTATTTTTTTGTTGACATACATTTCTAAATATGTCTTTTTAGTAAACAGCATTATTAGAGAAAAAGTATTTTTCACACACACAAACACACAAATTGATTTAAATTATCTATACCGACGGAAAAAAATCCCAACGCGAAGAAATCTTGTGTTAGAGGAACGAAACTTGGTAGGTGTGTTTATGAATTTGAAATATGACATCATTTTAAATTTTGCGCTTTTCTCTTAAGTGTGGCGTTAATAGCGCCACTCAGAAATAGCAAATCGGGGTTGCTTTAAATGCGTGCTCTAAAGTTCGTGAGTATTATTTCTCTGTGAAGCTTGATCAAAAATGTAATAGGGCTACTAGAAGGTGGATTTTCTTTCCACGATAATGCAGAAAGACTTGGCCGGAATGTATCCGGAATGTTGGGAGCAGTCAGCAAGGGAAGGTACTGCCTGACAGAGAACTACTGACAGGGAAGACTGCCATATTCGGCGTAAGGCTCTGGCGCAACTTACTGCATCTGCGACAGAAATTCGAGCTGCAGTTAGTGCCATAGTGATACAACGAACTGTTAAAAATTTGTTACTTCAAGGACAGCTCCGAGCCAGGCGCCCTGTAGCGTGTATTTCACTGACAGCAAGCCATTTTCATTTGTGACGCCAGGGGATTCAAGCCAGAGCTCATTGGAGGACGGAGTGGAGATCTGTTGTGTTTCCTGATGAAAGCAGGTTCTACCTTGGTGTCAGTGATAGACGTGTGTTGGTCAGAAGGAGACCAGGGGAATGCCTTCAACAAAACTGCCGACGTCCTAGACACACTGGACCTACACGTGGAGTCATGGTCTGGGGTGCAATTTCTTATGACAGCAGGAGCACTCTCGTGGTTATCAGAAACACACTGACTGCAAGTTTGTACGTCAGTCTAGTAATTCATTCTTAAGTACTACTATTCATAAACAGCTTGAAGAGTCAGTTTTACAACACTATTAGCAATAGGTAAAAAAAATTCAAAGCATTAGGCACAATAGAAAAAAAAGCCTTAGCATTTTAAATGAAGACAGACGAATTATTTTATCTTTCCGAGATAAGTAAGTTTAAAATTTTGGTTTGCCATAGGGATATGAATAAAAGCGACCGTAGCAGCTATCATATGTGTGTGTTTTTTAAGTTTAGAGCTTTCAAATTTTGTCAGGTTATAGAAAGGTATGTAAAAAATAATTTAAGCTAAAAAAATGAAATTTGATTTTTTAACCAATTTTTGTCATTTGAATCGTACTGTGTCTCCTTAAGGTACACTTTTAATAGTTTTAGTTACATTTCTGGCTCTACGAATGCTTTATATAATTTTTAAACTGGGTTAGGGGGAATTCCTACTAAATACAAGTGTACCTGTATTCATAAATGTAATAAAACGATGTAGGGAGAATTCTAAAAAAAACTTACTTAAAACTTAAAATTTCTCCTGGATTAAAGTTGATGCTTCAAGAAGAAAATATGTAGATTGAATTATTTTATTATATATTAGATATCTTCTATTCTAAAACATTGAATCAATATGACGCATAGATACCAGGAGCGGTTGCACGGGACACAGAGTCCCCCCCAGACTCACGAAATCTTTAATTCTGGGAAGACTTTATTTGTTACCAATGACCTTGCCAGTATCCTACTGTATGACATCCTTCATGAGAACTAAAATGTATTTGTCTCATATCTCATTCTTTTTTGTGAATGACAAACGTTCTTTACAATCTTAAGGTACTTGAGGTGACTGAGCACGACCGCTTTTGTTCCAAAATATTTTCCATCAACAGACTACATTTTCCCGCTGTGAACGACTTTGTGGTCTTAATAGCTATAGTGTGTGACTCATTATGGTTTACAAATGTTGTTGTTGTTGCTTATGCCACCTGTCTGACGTAGTCAGATCGAGGCCCACGAAATTCATCATGGCAACGGGCTAGAGATACGTCTGTCATTAGCCTAAGCTTTGAGCCCATGAAGGTGACAGCACGATTTTGCTTACGATAGATGGTGACACCATTCGGATCCCCAGATTTAACGAGTACGTTTTCCGTTTGTTCTCGGCGAGTATTTGGTGGCATCAGGCATCGAACCCAGGCCTTCTGGTCTGGCGTCTGATGCTCTAACCACTAGCCTACTGATGGCCCCTTTATAAATGTAAGTGAGCAGAATGTAAGAAAAAAAGAATTGGGCATTTGCAATCTCTGCTGGAGGAAGTTGAAATTGCTCAAGCAAGGGAAGAATTTTATGAAGTAATGGATATTAAACATGATAGCGAAAGTAAATTTGATAAAAGTGATGAACATGAAACGTTTAGCAAAAGTTCCAAATTTTACCTAAGAAACTCCACCAAGAACGATATGAAGCCAAAAGTGTTCTACAAGACACACTGTACCCTGTCAAAAAGACAGAAACAAGAAAAAGTTCAACATGCTATTTGTCAATCATCAAAGTAAAATAAAACTACAATAACTTGAACCAAATATGAAAATTTTGCCTGCAAATATCATTCCTGTAATGTTAGAGAAAATTGTGTGTGATTTGTGTCCTTAATAAAAGTAATGCACATTTGAAACATTTTAGTTCAGTTTTACTGGATTTTTCTCAAATTATCAAATAAAAATTTAAAAGTTCTTAAAATTAGGTAAGTATACTTTCTGTCAATTAAATTATTTACTGAAATAACGATTTTTTTCATGTATAATAAAAGTAATTATAAAAAAAGTATTGGGGTGACTCCGTCACCCCACGTGACCATTAACGTTAGTATTAAGTGCACGCATTATCCCAGGTTAAATATTTCACTAGAATCTCTAAAGATCTAAAGGTACCAGATTATAAATAAGTTGATTTCTCTGACAATGTCTTGGATTTGTTACATTACGTTTCATTTAACAGCAACTTGTTTTCTACACATTCTTTCAGCCACTATAATTTGTTTCAATCACGATTAATAACTCTTTGTAGATAGTTTATACCCTCGTAAAACGAACAATGAAAAAGCAACTCTGTTTTGTGTGTAGTCTTTAATTAATTTCATGATCTCGTAACTCCTGTAGCGAAACACTAAATCAATAAAAGATTGAAGGTGCATTTTGTAATAGGAAAGTGTTAGTACTCTGGGCTTCGCTTAAGAGAATTGTTATAAGTCTCAATAACTTTCTCTACATAGGAGAAATATTTATATAGGCACTGTAGGACGCTATAAAACAGGTGGTTAAAATTTTTATATCTGCATCGTGTTTTACGAGGTATCGAGTAGCTCTTAATTTAGAGAAGGTGTTATAACTTGATAGTTATGAGTATATCATTCTAAGAGTCTATCATTTAAAAACTTAATTTACTTAATCTACATATCTTTCGGGTTACTTTAAACATTTTTCATTAATTTTTTATCAATCGATTTTAGTTTATTTTCTCTCTTTGGGTGACTTTAAAACTAAATTTCTAGAATTAGTATATGAGAGTCGGTTTTATGGAATACCATTTATATTTCGGAAAATAACGTTACTGGTTTTGGATAAAAATCTCCAAAATCATCATGGATAAAAACTATAAACGATTGCAAGGAATTATCCCTTGTCAAAAAAATAATAATAATTTTTGTTGTTACATAAAACTTATTTTTAAAAAAAAATTATATATGGGGCTGGGTATTATAGTATAGTCGGGTAATATGGAAAAGGTGGCTTAAACCAGGGAAGGACAGACTTTTCCAGTGTACTAGCTACTTCTAAAGTTTTTAAAGCAGCGTTTCTCAAACTGTGGGGTGTGCCCCCCTTAGGGGCATGACAACTCTACAAGGACGACGGGAGTATATTGAAAAGGTGAAAACAAAAGATTATTTTAAAAAATCTTAATTTACTGAATGTAAACAAGCAAAATACATTCTGACATAATAAAAAAATAAAATACATATTTATAATGATATATTACTCTTATAAATGAATCAGAGCTACACACAATGTATTTTATATAATTAATTTAACAATACGAAGTTAAGAACAAGTTTAATGAATACCGGTGCCCCATGCGATTGTCATATATAAAATTATACACAAAAAATAACATCTTGTTAATTTGTATGATTTATAATAAATCCCTTTCCTACCGATTAAAAATTACGCGATTCGCTTCCCATTGCAAACCGTTTTCCACGTAGGGGCGCGTGTATGATGTATGGGGGGGGGGAGCAATAAAGAAGAAAATAACCTGAAGTAAGTAAATCCTTCGAAATATTGTCAAGGTCCTTTTATTGCATTCTAAGGCCTTCGGAATCTTTTATAAATAGCAGAGCACGGAAAAGATCGTACTTCGGAAAGGCGTATATATACGTCTGAAGAAAGTAACGCTGTGGCCGAACGAGACGTTTACATACGCCAGTGGCACTTAAGAGGTTTAAGTCGTTTCGTAGTTTTAGCGTCAAAGTATAGTATTATTGAATTCAATACATTGTTATTGTATGAGGGGGGGGGCAAAGAAAATTATGATTGAATATTGGGTCATAAACAATGAAACTTTGAGAAGCACTGTTTTAAGGTGTTGAGGTCACTCAGTGGCGTAAGTGTGAGCATTCAGCATTAAAATTGTATATTTTCCTTTCTTAACACTTGTATTCAGAATTGTACCCTTCTTTTAAAATATGGCAGATTAGTATTTTTGCTACAAAAACACAAGAAACAAAAAAATGTCTAGATGAATGCTTGAACAAATATGAGCAACTTCTAAGTCATGGAGCGTAGAAAGTATTCAATGCAGCGAGCAGAGAGCATACCGTGAACTCATGAATCTGAAACCGACGTATGTACTTACAATTGTTCGCTGCCGATTCCTGCACCATCGCGGTATATGACATTAACTAAAGAGCCCAATCCCGTGGAAGCACGTGGTGTAGGATGATGTAGGCAATTTAAAAAAGAAAAAAAACGTATTTTTAGCTGAAGTGAGCAAGTTGAAATGAATATACGATTTCCATTACCAGAATGCGCATTAGTGGTAAAGTATAATACCTTAAGCTGAAAGATAAATTTCCGTCTCTTCCAGAAATATCAATAAATGCATAAGTATATCAAGGCTTTTTGCCCTCTTTCTGGGCACAGTTTTAAACAATACTCTTCTACAGCAGCTTACCAGTTTCAGACGCTTCAATGGGTTTCGACCAAGAAGCTATCCGTTCCACATAGCTCAACATTGTCCATAAAAATACGGTTACAGATGCAGCTAACTGAAACTTAATTTTGTCGCTACCTGGAGGCCGCGGGTGTGGGAGGGTTCGAGGAGGAAGCAGATATGTTCTTAGAATAACTAATTTTATTCAGCTTTCAACACTTTACGAAATGCACTTTTATAACTAATTCTTAGGAGCAATAAGAAATCTTAACCCGAAATCAGATAACTGAATTATCTGAGCTACTTATCTTATTAAAGTTCTTTGAATAATCCTGTTCAAGCTTGGTAGAACGACCACCAGTCACTTCTTACTAACACTTGGATTTCAGCTTACGATAAACTCTTAACCATTACCCCACCTACTCAACGACTGACACTTAAATAGGGGTTGCATTTGCATGAATAAAGTCATCTCTCCGGAAAGGGGCCTTTAAACCAATGTCACAATTAAATAATTAGTAGATGACCAGCATAGAACCCGTTCCAAGATATGGACAAATAAGATCTGAGAGACACTAAGAGGGGGAAATTCACGAACACTAGATCGTATGCCAACAATGTACTAAAAGACCAGGAATTTAAAAATTTTTGGCGGACCCTAGAATCATATTGATGATATTTGTTAAATTTTTAAAAGGTAAATCTATACTCAATAAAATTTTAGAAACCCTGACAACAGCTCAGTTTTCCGCTCTGAGCTTGTTGCTATTAGAGAAGCCTTAAACCTTGCTTTGGACAACCACGCATCTGATACTTGGATTTTGACTGACAGCAAAAGCTCTATCCAATTCTTAAAGGATTGGCCCAATGTCCTGGATATGTTGGGACAGGATATACTTTTGAAATTAGCTGCATTGACCCAGGTCAGTTCAGTATGCTTTCAGTGGATACCCTCGCATGTTGGGATTTATGGAAAAGAAACTGCTGATCTGCTTGCTCGGGAGGGCAGCGAACTTCCCACTGCCTCTTCCTCTGAACTACAAGCTTCTGAAGTCCCCTCCCTGTTCACGGGCAAAATCAAAAATATTTGGAGGTTTCCTCCTGGACATGCCTGGTATGCCGCTAAGTGTCCAGGATTGTCCCTGCAGTGCACCTGTCCTAGAGTTGCTCAGACCTCTTTATCCAGACTTAGGACTGGTCACATCAAGAGCTTAATATTTAATGGATCTGAGAAGACTTATGCTTCTTGCCGCTGTTCGGCTATGGCTTCTTCCTCCCATATCTATTGCATGTATTGGTGTCTCTGTGGGGCAATTATTGAATGAGGAGGATGTTGTTTTTAATTTAATTAAGCAACATGGTCTCTTGGACTTGGTCTAGTTTGTGGTCTAGGCCAAGTGGATAAGCAACAACAACATATTTAATAAATGACTCGTTTCAATCAATATATGGCATAATGATCTTTTGTACGTTCTGTGTATCAAGAAAAGTAGAGTCATGATTAAAGTTAGTGTAACGAAGAAGTAAAATGAATGAATACTGACGTGTAAAATTATCATTCTTATACACACTGAATTTCCCAAGTAGTTCAGAACATTTTCCACAAATTCGACCCTGAACTCATCATTATTTTCAATTAGAACAAGCATAAATATGTTTTCGTCATTAAAGGGAACAAACTTGTGGTGTACATACAATGCATATATTGATAAACCGTGTTACAGGATTTGCATTTATAAGTATCGAAGAATTTCTGCAGACAGAATATCAAGATTCATGACTGAAGCGGTGCAAACAAGGAATAATTGTGTCTTTTAAGTATGCTATGCTGGAAATTATGTTACACAAACCAAAGTAAAATAAAAATTCTAATCATATTCTGATGGTTAATTTGAAGAGATAAATTAAGTGATCTTGATTCTTGATCTGAGAATTCATAAAAAGGCACAATGCTGAAAAAGTGAAATAGAGTATTTTCATGTCTGATTGAAAACTAATCCTATACAAATAAGTCCTATACAAACTAAACCTACTCTACACACGACCTGGTACAGTTTTAAAAATCTGTTATTATAATTAACAGTAGAACGCAAGTTGAACTATAAAAGTAAACGTGGATTCTATCTAATTATTACTGAGAATCTAATTATTATTGAAAATCTAAGATATATAAAAAATGTGGCAAGAATTTAAAATTGTGGAAATTAAAAAATCTAAAAAAAATCAAATTTGGCTACAAAAAATGTAATAAAAAGTTTATGAATGAAACTTTTGCATGGAATCTTATGTACATATGAATGAAATAAGATTGAATTAAAATCTATGAACACTGTTTTAAAAACAAGTAATTTTCATTTTTTCAACATTTATATGTAAAAATAATGGGGATTAAACCTTTAAAACTAATAAGCTCTGTTTTTTTCAAATAGGTTTTGTTAAGATTTTTCTGTATGAAATACAAATCGGAAATATATAAGCACATTACTCATACCTAAAATAAGTAATAAAATGTTATTTTTTTCTCTCAAACCATTTACAATACAGTGAAGAATATGTTAAAATTCTAAAATAACTAAAAATTCATTAACAAAATATATTTTACCCAGTTATACGCATTAAAAATGTAATATATTACCGAGTTAAAAGGGAAAAAAATAAGTTATCAATTAAGAAAACGATGCGAATTAAATAAAATCATACTAAACATTAGAATAGTCATTAATTTCAACATATTAGTTCATCTAATTAAATTTCAGCTTCATTAAATATCACCAACTCCTTATTTGAAATAAATAATGACAGCCAATCAAAAAGGGAAAAGTTCACATTATAATCCAAGGTAATTACAAAAAGTCTTCTTAAATCATATCTGATAAACGCTGGCATAACGTTTATTAGCATACGTGGATATCCTGTTGCGTGTAGCTTCAACATGGCTATTAATCAGGACGGTGAATAGCATCTTTTTTAATTCAAAACAAAGAGAATAAAGCAATTATATATCCTTGTTAATATTATAAACGCGAAAGTTTGGATGCATGAATGTATGGATGTTGTTACTTTTTCACGCAAAAACAACTTAATGGATTTTAATGAAACTTAACATTAATATAGTTTACACATCATAATAACACATAGCCTATAATTATAAAGATATTGTGTGAAATGCCAAAATATAATGACAAATAAGTAAGTAGGGAAAAAATTCTGCCATTTGCAAGCTATTCTGGCATGCGCTGTAAAACCGTTACAGTTATATTATATAATCACATATACAAAAAAGCTCGTGACAGCATAGAGCTATCTTTATGTGTAAGCCATTATCGCCAAAATAGTGAACCATAAATACAATAAAAATTGATAGTTTATTTCAATGTACGTTTTTTTTTTTTATGATTTTATTATCAACCGATCACTATGAAAATAACAAAAATATGTATTCATTTTTGGAAAAGGTTTTTGTGCAATCCTTTTTGTTGTAGTTTGCCACCAGGCGGCGCTATAGTATATCAACTTATGCACCGTTCAATCCATCACCAAGTTGCCAACATGGTCGCCAAAACTGATGCCAACTTGGCTCTATCTTCAACATTTCGCTATGTTTCCATCGAATCGCCATTATAATGTAAGGAACGGCGTGCTTGTGAATATTATAATTTTAACATAAAATAAATACAACAGAAAGTAATATTAACTTATTACACATTCAGATATAAATTATTTGTATTTTTTAAGCATTCATTACACAAAATTTGTAACAATGTGTTACTTTTGCTGAGCACTGATGATCAGTTTAGGAAGTGTTTCAAAAATCGACCCACAAGAGAGTTGTGGGGAGTTATAAATGAAAAAAAAACCTTTCTAGCAGCTATTAGATCTACAGACTTAAAATTTAACGAATACGTTTTTTTTTTTTTTTTTTTGCTCAGCTATATGCAAAAAGCTTTTTTTTTTTGTTATATTTGCAATTCACGTAAAATTAACTCATTAAAAACTTCTTCATCCTTCAATCTGTATTGTTTAATTTTTCAGTTCAAAGATACGTAGAACGGGTATATTAGTTAGTATATATAACATAATAATTCTTAAAAGAGTTTGTCGTAATAATTATAATTTACAAAGTAAAAATAACAAGGACAGTAACAAGTTTCAAGTACCTTAGAAGTAAACATACATATGAATTTTTAAAAAATGATCGTTTTTTTATATTTTGAAAAGGTAAACATTTTTACTTAAAATGATATATAATATACGGAAATACAATAATCAGAAGTATTTTTATTTATTTTTTAAAAGGAAGCCACTTTCCTTGACGCGTGACAGGTGCTCCTCGAGGAGCACCTGTCTTTCATCATGATTAATTTTTCCATGACAGCACGATTTGTTTTGTCTACATTTAGTATAACCCTTTTTTACACATAAATAAAACGATTTTTTCTTTTTGAAGAAAGGAAAAGATCTTGCTTGTGGACTTATGAACTTGCATGTCCACCTGAAAAATTCCGTACTTATACAGAATTGTTGTTCAACTCTTCTAAATTTACCTGTGAAAAATCAATGAGAAATTCTGTTGAGGAGGCAATACGAATATAAGGAAGCCGTGACATTGCTTTTGACTTAGATGGTTCATGGCAGAAAAGAGGATACCAGTCCCTCAATGGTATTGTTACAGCTACGAGTGTCGATACTGGAAAATTTATTGACTTTGAAGTGTTTTCGAAAACATTGTCGGTGCAAAAACTACATTTAATTCTGTTCATGAACCATCATGTATTACCATTATAGTGGAACTAGTGGAGGCATGGAAGTGAAAGGTGTAACGCTGATATTTGAAAACATCCGAAGCTCATTATGGCATTCGTTACACAAAATAATTGGCGATGGAGATTCAAGAGGTGTTTCATCAATATTTGCCCTGGAATCCTCATGACACTCAAGTGGAAAATTAGATGCATTGGACATATCCAAAAGCGTATGAGTACCCATCTTTTTATCTCAAAAGAAAAATCAGAGGGAAAAAAATTAAGTGCTGAAGAAGCCTAAGTGGTTGCAACCGACTCGCCGACATTTTTATTTAAAAATTCAGAGTATTATGGTATGGCCATTAGAAACAATATCAATGATTTACACAACATGAGAATTGCTGTTTGGCTGTTTATTTCCATCTTTTGTCTACAAATGAAACCCTCAACATGAATTGTGTCCCTCGGGTACAAATACATGGTGCAAGTTCAGAAAGCAAAAGCTGAAGTTAACGAAAAGCATTATGATCGTAAAAAAACATACCCATGTGCCATCTTCCCTCATGAATGAAACTAAGCCAATTTTTAGAGATTTAGCTGACCCTAGATTATTAAAAAATGTCTACATGGAA
>BMAO01006942.1:0-62734 GCA_019973975.1 Trichonephila clavata | reverse complement strand
TGCACATTATGACTTTCAGATGAGTAAGAAAAAATGATTGTACCCACATCAGCTGCTTTGGACATGCTGTTTAGCCTTCCTAAGTAGAAGCTGATGAAGATACATTTTCAGAATTACAAGCGCTAGAAAATTTAGATAAACCTAGCACAAGTTTTGGAAGTAATTTTTTGACGACTGAGGAACTACCCTCTACTGATGGAGCATTACTAATTGAACCTGATATCGACAATTCTTCTAAAAAGCGATGATTAAATGACTGAAGAACTGACTAATAAAGTAGATTTCTTCGACAAAATGCCTCTTTCAATAATAAGCCAAACCTGAAAATATCATTCAATTCAACTGACAAGGAAAAGGATTATTTTGGTACAACTTTTACTGAAGAAATTTTACAGAAAATTGTTGACGAAACAAATTCATTAGCAAAGAAACCAAAGAAAAGGAAGAGATTGGAAAGAGATCATGTTATAAGAATGGAAAACACAGGGATAGGTATGCATATATTCATGGGTATACATCAATTGCCTGAACTAAAAAATTACTGGAGCACTGACCCTATTCTAAATGTTCAATATGTAGAGAGAATAATGACTGCAAAAAGATTTTAAAAAATACCCGAGACTTTACATGTAAATGATATAAATGCACAAATCCACAACCTGGTCGCAATAAACTCCATGAGGTCAGACTAATCCTCTCACAACTAAATGATTCCATACTTTAACTCTATGAGCCTTCATCAACTTTATCAATAGATTAATGTATGATATCTATCACACAAAGGGAGAATTTCATTGGAGCAGTATATGCCAATAAAGCCAATAAAAAGAGGATAAACAGTTTGGTGTTTAGCAGACTCTATGGCTGGATATATTCAGAAATTTGAAATTTATTCTGGGAAGGAAACTTCTGGTAGTAACATTGAATTTAGGACAAACAGTAGTTACTAAACTAACGGAAGATGTGAAACACACAAGTCGCATGATAACGATATCTTATCTTTTATATAGGCTTGCAAAAAATCTACTTGCAAATTGTCTGTCTTCTGTAGGAACTATGAAGTCACAAAGGATCTTATACAAATTCTGAAAGCTATTGGCAAATTAGAAAGAGGTGGATCACTGTTCCTAACTAAGGAAGGTGTTGCTGTGCAGTAAAATGGATGAACAACAAGGCTGTTGCATTGTTGACAACTGCGCTTAATCCAGTGACTATGACATCTGTAAATCGAACAAAAGAAAGTAGTACTAAAGAATAAGTACCTTGTCCAAAAGCTGTCGCTGTATATGACGATATCATGGGAGGGGTTGATCGCTTCGATCCAAGAAAAGAAAGATACCAAATACGAAGAAGATCTGTAAAATGGTGGCATCGCGTATCTTGTATTTTATTTTTGACCTTGCCATCATAAATAGTTTCATACTGTGGCAAACGAATAAAAGAAACAAGTTTAGATCAACTAACATTCCATATAACATTGACTCGTCAGATGGATATTCCTAAAGAAAAAGAAAAGAACGTCCTGGTAGCTTCCAAGCAAAGTGTGTAGTTCCGGATGATGTGCGCTTAGACAGTGTGGGAAATCTTATGCCGAAAACGTTTCCAATTATATACGATGTAGGAAATGTAGCAGTAAGAGACAAGAAAAGTGTACCCACTACATGTGTGAAGATTGGGATGTCCCTTTGTACATTGCGACATGCTTTTCATTTTTTCATGGAAAATAATCACCATTAAATTTAATTTTCTTTATGACGGTGAATGGTTCTCTTTGGGAAGTATTCTTTCCCAATCCTAAAATTTAAATGTACACATAAAATTTGGCAAAATAAAATACATTTTCTAAAATACTATTGTTTGATTGTTAATAAAACAAAAAAATGCGCGAAATTAAAAAAAGAAATGATCCGCAAAGGGTTAAGAGAGAGAAGTGTTTTTTAATCTTCACAGCAAGACCACTAACAACCTAAATTTGTGATCCTATTGTTGTGTGGTGGTTTTACAATCAAAAGTTGTGTTTTACAGTTGTGCCTTAAGAAGTTAATGGGATATTCATGAACTTAAAATCTAATGGAAGAATTTCTTAATATTATTGAATTTATCTATTTTGGGCGCAGTTAAATTATTATTTCAAGTAAAAAGTTCAAAGTAGTATTTCTGTAAATTGATAAATGCAATTTTTTTGCTGTACTATACAGGAATTTTAATTATACGGAATTTAAAAGAATCTCCCCCCTTTAACCAAACACTACAACTTCAGACTGACCGCTTGACTGAAACATCTACACATGCACCCCAGCGCCAAAGGTCACGTAAACTGAGATAGACACCGTAGGCCTTGGCCCTCATGGACTGTTGAGCCACTGAGTTCAGTTCAGTACCAGTGAATAAGTGAGTGAGTGAATGAATGCTAACGTCGTCTTATTCAGCTACACTAGGGCTTTTGGGGATGGACCTAGAAATTTTGAACCATGGTCAAGTGACGAGGATGATGCCTGAGCTAGAACCACCCTCTCCCAACTTCCATACCACACCAATGGAAGGAAAGCATCAGCCCCTCTACACGGCGGCTCTTCAACTGAACCAGGCTCGAATTCCTGACACGCCAGTAACGAGCCCGTTACCTTGACCACTGGGCTAAAATAAAATCTCAATTTTTTTTTTAAAGAAGAATTATTGGAATTTAGGGAATTTTTGAAACATTTTAAATTAAGGTACAAGAATTAAACTCTTTCTAAAAACCAAATCTTACTTTTCGTTAGAATTCTTGTTTTTCTAAGGGAAAATAAACCTTTAAATATTGCCATGATAGATACAATTCCGCACGTTATTTACTGGTTTTTTTAATTCTTTTCCACAGGAATTCGGAAATTTAGAATAGAATTGAAAATATCCCCCTGTAAAATCTTGTCATCCATGATACTTCCTCTTTGAGACATTTATTTCTAAAGAAATGAAATCACAGTTGGCTGTTTGAGGCCACATATTAGTTTTCATTAAAATTTGGATCACAAATATAACTTACTTTTTTCAAAAATTCTTTCATAGAGATATCCTGATAAAATGTGCTGATTCGTTTCTCTCTTGTGGTATTTCCAACTATAGTAGATTTATATATATATATATATAGTCAAATCCTTTTCAATAAAATGCATGCCATTTTCCTCAAATTGAACATTCGATATTAATCAAAATTAAATCTTTAGCAATGTATCCTTGTTTTACACGAATTTTCTCTCTGCCTCCTAAATATTTTAAAGAGAAAAAAACGTAAATTATACTTTTCAGTTATATTATTCAGAAAAATAAATACAAATTCCAAAAAAATGAATGAAAAAATAAAATTCACAGCAAAATATGTATTTAATAAATAACTGAAATCGTAATACATTTTTCACCAAGAATAATGAAATATTTATTCTAAACCAGTGTTTCTCAAACTGTAGGACGCGCCCCCCAGAGAGGAGCGTGATAACCCTTCAAGGACGTATGTATTGAAAAGTCGAACACTAAATGTTATTTAAAAAAATTATTAATAAACTGAAAGTAAACAAATAAAATACATTCTGGCATAATAAAAAATAAAATACACATTTACACTAATATAATACACTTATAAATATATCAGTTCTGCGCAATGTCTATTTTATAATTAATTTAACAATACTAATTAAGAACAAGTTTAATAATTACCATTAACCCCATTGGCTTGTCATTTATAAAATTAAAAACAAAAATTAACACTTCACTATTTTTGAGAGATTAATTTGCACGGTTTGTAATTAATCCTTCAAAATGCCAATTAAAAATTAAGCGATTCGCTCCCTAATGCCACCGTTTAGCACGTAGGAGAGCGTATGTGGTGTATTATAGGAGGGGGGGGGGATAGAAAAGAAATAAGTAAGCAAATCCTCTGAAATTAATAAATCC
The DNA here is from genome assembly GCA_019973975.1 of Trichonephila clavata. Classification (NCBI taxonomy): domain Eukaryota; kingdom Metazoa; phylum Arthropoda; class Arachnida; order Araneae; family Nephilidae; genus Trichonephila; species Trichonephila clavata. Next base: position 58,804 of record BMAO01006942.1, on the reverse strand, counting down.
TTCCAAACACTATCAGGTCCTTTTTATATCATTCCAAAGCCTTTGGAATAATTCTATGGATAGCAGTGCGAAGAAAAGATCGTACTTCGGAAAGACGCATATATCCGTCCGGAGCAATTAAAACACTGGCTGAGCGAGATATTTATATAAAACGGCGGCACTAAGGTATCCGACTACCCTAAAATTGTGAATTTTGCTAAAAATTGACAATTTTTTTTATGATTTTATCTTATAGCACATCTTATTAGCTTTATAAAAATACCAAATTTATTATTTTCCGTTCACTAAACCAAAAACTACAAGTGTTTAGTAAGAGCAGATGCCATTACTTTAAGCAAGATATGCCATACTTTAAAACGCGTTTTACTCGAAATGTGTTTTTTTTTTAATTCTCAAAGGGCCAACGATTTCTCAAAAAGTTTTGAAAATAATTAACTGAAATTTTTGTGTATGTTCTGTATAATATTAGAAATGTTTTAACCTTCAGATTTATTGATCACCGTTTAATTACAAAATTTATAGTTCCTTACTGGATTATAATCAAAGTTGTATGAAATTGCTTTAAAAAAGATAAAGTGCTTTAGTTTTTGCAAAACTTAAAATATCTCTTATCCTGAAGGTCACTTCAAAATAGAGTAACATAGCAAGACATCAGAATTAAAAAATTGAAAATCTGTTCATAAACTTTTGGTACAGAAGGGACCGGGTTTATGTTAATTTGTCAATGTTTACCCATTTCCCCCCATTTTAGTAATAATAATTTTTTTCTCTTCTTAATTTTACAATTTTTTCATAAAATGCTAAAAAAATCTAAAAAAACAACAAAAAAAATCCCATAACTCCATTTTTTTAAAAATTTGTCGCAACCAGTCGGATACCTGAGGTTAAAGTCGTATTGTATGTTTAGCTTCAGAGTATCGTATTATTGAATTCAATCCATTGTTGTTTTATGGAAGGGAGCGCGATAAAAATTATGATTGAACATTGGGTCGCCAATATTCAAAGTTTCAGAAGCACTGTCCTCTAAACAATTTTTTTTATAAAAGAAACATATGATTTTGAACAAGGAATAGCAATCAGATACAGATGTCCGCAAAAACAGAAGTCATGGTCACGAAGTCGTGGGAGGCGTTGTCGATTCACGGGTTCGAATCCTGATGCAAATGAAGTTCCACGGTATAGAGGGGCTGGTGCATGCTAAGTCTATGAAGGCTCAGTTTCTTCACTTTGGAAGTTTAAAAAGTGAGGTGCGAACCACGTCCCTTGACCGCGGCTCAAAATTACGAGATCCGTTGCCAATAGCGTTCTAGTGTAGCTTCAAGAACACTCCTTCATGCAATCAAGTACAGAAAACACGTGGCCTTATAGAAATAAGTCCGAATTTAATTGTATATGTGTTACCAAAGTAAATAGATTTCTAGAACGCAATCTTTATCGCTCCGCCTCTAAACTTAAGGGCCTCTTCTGCTCTATATTTTAACCAAAATTGCACAGTTAATTTGTTTTATAATGATAAACAAGTGATTTTTCATATCAAGGCATGGATATAGACTGAATTTGTGTCCTGGGTATTGTGAATGTCCAGCTATGCAGACATTTTTCAAAGGAAATTTTTGTCTCTTATTAAATCCCACTATGGTTCTATCCCTATTGCATTTTTCATGGTTATTCAGTGACGTGTCATACAGCCGAAATAATGTGTCATAAGCATGAAAACATTACAAAATATGTTTTGTAACTGATCTGCAATCTGTTCTTATTTTCGTGTCCATTTTTCATATCCATAGGTACAATAAATTGCACAGGACTGTAACATTACTAACTTGTAATGGTCTGGTAATAGTTCGGATTTAAACCCCCCCCCCCCCCGATTAGAAACCTGTAAAACCAGACGAGTCAAAAACTTGTTAAATGAGAAGACTGAATTATCGAAGTCAACAAGGCACCTTAACTAAATTTGATACCATGATATAAACTTTAAACACCCAAAATTTACAATTATGAATGCCCACTCGTTGTGCCTACATCATTAAGGATAGTGGGATCTCGCTAAGTATAAAGCTCATTCATACCAAAGCAGTAAGTAGTGAGCGCTGAAAATGTGACCAATCAGAAAGAGACCCTTGCGAGGGAAAGTTTAGGATTGTGATTGGCTACATCTTTCATGTTCGCTACTTACTGCCTTGGTGTGAATGAGCCTTTAGTGGCAGCTGTTACAAGCCCTCTCTTGTTGAGAAATATGTCGTTTCTTTTAATTTAGAAACTGAAAAGCACGTGCAATTATTGATTAGCATTTTTATTTTATTTTTTTATATTTTCTAAAGCTTGTGGTGGTGGTGGGGGGGGGACTAATCCCCATCTGGTCTAGTGAAACTATACCAGATCCACGAGTCTATAAATCTTCACCATGTCTAAGAACAGCAGAGGAAAAGCAACAGCCTCCTCACATGAAAACCCCAGACATTGCAAAATGTGCTGAGGAGAAAAAGGACTGATCTCACATTTGGTGCAAATTGGGAAGCTTCTTTTACCACCTTCAAAATTCATGCACCTCAGGTGACCAGTCGAAAATCGCGAGAAGGCCGTTTGATACGATCTGGGGCACTAGTTTGATATCACGGGCAGGGCGCCAAACGCTGTTTGGTGTGATAAGGAATCACGCCAAGCAGCGCATGCCGTTGAAATGAAATTCAAGATGGCGGCCTAGCGGCAAGACTCGTCAGGAAAATAATTTTAAAGAACTGTTTTGAAAAACATTCAAATCGATTTCAAATGAAGAATTTAGGAATAGATTGAGACCAACTAAGATCAATAAATAATTAATATCAATATTATAAAAAATCATATTTACAAATAGTAATACTATGCAGAGTATACAATAATCTTGTAATATAAATGTTATAGAAATTATTATATATAATGTTCATATAATACTAAATAGTAACAATTATTAGATATTCATACGGTATTGCTTTTTATTTTATATAATAATCACATAATATAGTTTAATAGATTTTCTAAAAAAGAATAATCATCCTTTTATAATATAAATAAGAATCGTACAGTTATAAGAATACTCATTTAACATAATTATAAAAAAACAACAAAATAATAATTGTAAATAAATAACATAATAATAATAAATAAATAACATAATACTTAGAAATAAATAAAATAATAAAAATAAATAACACATGTAATAATAATTATAAAACAACAATTATTACAAATAACGTATATTATGATTATTACACATTTTTAATTTTTTTTTATATTATTAATAAAATAATTACATAATATATATTAAAATTGATAATGAATAGCAACTAAAAAGTACTGAAAGCTTGCTATGTTCCAAAAACTGCATATTTCTTCAACGAATTTTATCGAACAAAAAACGAAAAAAAAAAACATTTTTAAAAAGTAAAATAAATAGTGAAAATAAACGATTTATAGAAATAATTAAAAATATAACACTCATTCTTTTAAAAAAAATATCCCAGTTCTCACCATTGATATTAGAAGCATCCATATTCGAAAATAGCATTAAATAAAACAGAAGACTGAAATATATTTGGATTCCGGATTGCAATGAAAATGGTTAAATTGTAAAAGAAATAGAAACAAAATCGTCTGAAATTAATAGGATTACCGCGGGAACAGAACCAATAAAAATTATTTCTAATATATGTTATCTCCATGGCAACCACATCGCCAGACGAAAAAAATATCAAGGTAACCATATTGTAATGTTATCGCCCATCTTGGCGAACATAAACAACAACTTGGTGTGATGCCCGTGATATCAAACTAGCAGGCGATCTGGAACCCTTAAATGATATTGTGGATCCAGGATGTCTTTGAAAATTCCAAGGAGGGACAACCCAGGTTCTGCATATTAATTCTTTAGTCCTGGAATAGATCTCGGTCGACGTAATGATAGCCTTTTCTAAAGCTTTGTTTAATTTACTGTATTTTTACTTTAAAATTGTGTAATTGCACGTGCTAATTGTTTATCATCTATTTTTGAAAAAGTTTTGTATTTTAGTGAATGGCAACGTTTTTGTAATAGCGAAGAATAGAATATATAATAAATTGAGTCAGAATAATAGAGTTTGCTCGTATTCTTTTATATTTAGAAAACCACACAATTAATAATATTTAAAGGAGAAACTACTGAATGAAACAAAATTCAGATAGAGTCTGAACAGCAGCCTTTGTTGTTATAGTTCCTAGTTTCCCTCATAGCAGTTAAACTGCAATATTTACTTGGCTAATATCCAGTTTTGAACCAGTTTTTTTTTCTTCCGATTTGTAGGAAAATCGTTGTTTTAAAATTTTTCCATGAAATGCAATTAATATGTTTTGTTCGCAGTTAAACTGCATAAACATATCTATATTTCAATTATTAGTATATTGTTAACATATTATTAAATAGCTAACTGTAACTTTGAATAATAGATTCTTAGTTTTCTTTATTACGTGAAAATGTTTGAAATGAGATATAATTTCAGATTCAAATTAAAATGCAATTTCTAAGCTTTTAATGTGGTGGTTTTCAGTCAATAAGAACTATTTAAAATAAAAGAAAAGAAAAAATCGATTATGTTTGTTCAAACTCGATCATTGATAGCTAATGCAGCAAGAAATTTCAAGTAAAAAAATTACTTATCTTTTAATCAATATATAGTAATTGATAAAATATTTCGGTACTTGCATATTATCGCAAAAATCGCCAACTCTATTAATAACCCGCCAAGTTGGAAACTCGATTTCCTATGTGTCGTATGGACTGAATTGGCATCCATGTGATTTTTTTCATATCATATCGTCGATAGATTGAGATAATACATAAGTACCAATATTTCTTTTCTTAAAAATGTGACTTTAAATTTATAAATATTCATAAAATAATTTGTCATTCCTTCAGAATTTTTTCCTATTTAATCAAAGAAGTTAGGACTGACTTGAGTTACATGAAAGACTCTCACTATCATGTAGAGTCCTGTAGCAAACAGGTTGGAGCTTACAAGTTTTGCGTTGTATTGTCTCTGCGTGTTTCCCCTGAAACGTAGCCCCTTTGATGACCATCTGTCTGCTACCCCTTCTTTGTGTTTTCCTGTTCCTCAGGCAAAAAGACTCCGTTTTGTTTCTTCAAGTGGACAATTAACCAACCGCACCCGTTGTCAGCCGTCCATGTCTTTCGTTTATCTCGTCGTCTTTCTACACATATGTTCAGAAAGGATGGTCCACTATTGTGAAGAGATGCGCAGGATTGTGTATGTATGCATTGAATGTATTTTAACATAGGTGTTGGGGCACATCCCCTTGAATTATATCTGACTTCAGAATTCATCCCCCCCCTTCCAACCATTCATTGAAAACCTATCATATTCTTCATATTTGTGCAGAGTGAGTGAGTGATTTTGGGGTTTATTGGTGCAAGAGCCGATTTCGGCTATACTGCGCCAAACATTTGTTTTAATATCTGTGGTCTAGGCGGGAAGAGAAAGAAGGAATGAATTGAATGACAAGAAAGAAGGTCGAAAATAGAGAAGGATCACTAGGGTACCCCGGGTTCGTGAAGCCCGTGTTTACCAAAGACAGTAAACCCCGTGGGAAAATGAAAAGATCACTAGGGCACCTCGGGTTTATGACACCCGTACTCACCTAAAGAAGATGAGCCCCCTGAGGGGTATTTGTGCAGAGACCCAAGCTTTCCGGTGACGCCAAACAATCTTTTCTGCTACCTGATAATTCGATGGTAGTTCCACACTGTTTCCTAACCCAGGTAGCCCCATACAATAACGACTATTTTCTTCTAAAAGTACTCGAAAATTCGTCACGGGCAATTACTTCCGCAGCTTTAGTTAAGTTTTGGTTAGCATCTAATATTTCGATAGCCTCCAAAGATCAGAGATATTAAAGTCATGAACTACTAAACTTGCGCACAAAGTTGGAGCATTTTTATCTTTGTTACTAATAATCTCATCATATGCACCTCAAACAACCCAACCTAACTTTGTACAAACTGCCGTCAACCCTCCTTTTAATTTCTTTACCTGTCCTGTGAGAATTTTACAATAGTTATCACTACGAATAAGTATGTCTATTTGGGGGCAGTCTGCCCCCATATCTGATAATCAAATGTTGTTTCGTTTTAGTTATTTTAATATCGAATCCTTGGACACCCGAGGTATACCTCCACATATTACATCCTGATCTAAAAATTCAAATTCTAAGTTTGAACATTCTCGTGGACCGTCTGAGCTCAATTAACTTGATATTTGTTATGCAACTTAGGGGCTCTGTCCTGGAACCACCTAATAAAGCAAGAACATTTCCCTTAGAAACTATTGGTAACCCCAATTCTGCGACCAATGATTCTGAAATATATCCCCCTCAGGGGGCTCACCTTCTTTAGGCGAGTACGGGTGTCACAATCCTAGGTGCCCTAGTGATCTTTTCCTTTTCCCACAGGGTTTACTGTCTTTGGTAAACATGGTCTTCACGAACCCGGGTACCCTAGTGATCCTTCTCTATTTTCGACCCTCTTTCTTGTCATTCAATTCATTCTTTCTCTTCCCGTCTAGACCACAAATATTAAAACAAATGTTTGGCGCAGTATAGCCGAAATCGGCTCTTGCGCCAATAAACCCCAAAATCACTCACTCACTCTGAAATATATGACCGCTGCGAGCCACAGACCAAGAGTACTAACACATTTTTATGCCGCTTGATATCAGCTATTCTCACCCACAAAGTCATTAAAGCCCTTTCCCCAGTACAAATCTGTCTAGCAGTGGTAAAGTGAAGATTACTTACAAACAGTCTATTGGGAATTCTCCATTTTACTACCCATTCCTGGACACAAGATAACCGAGTGCGCTTTACCACATGCAAAGCACCTAACAAACTGTTTGCAAAACTTCGCAATATGATTAGGTTCTAAACATTTTAAACAGCACTTTTTCTCTTTAGAAATCCTTTCATCAACAAATAATTCATGGGCAGTGTAACAATTTTTACTTTCATGTATTTTACCACAAAAAATACAAGCATGATCTTTAGTTACAAGAAAACTCGTGGCAGGGGAACACTTGCCTGTTTTTTAAACTTAAATTTACTATCTGCTCCACCCCTTGCTTTATCATGATAATCCTCTTTACAGTTTATACTATCGAGTCCACCAAGAGCCAACTTTAATCTTTCCTCACCCTCCACCTCAGCCTTTAAAAATTTCATCAAATTTGCAAGGCGAAATTGATCATTTTCTTCAGGTTCCCCCAAAAGCGAACTCCTTTGCCTTGCCTTTAAAACGTCTTCTGTAAGGCATGATTCTACCATGGGAAATATCCATGCGATATTTTCCTTCGACTTTAAACCCAAAGACTCCAAGGCTCTTAAGTGAGCTTCAATTTTATCATATAGTCTGTCAAGGTGTAGTTTATCCCTACTATCGGCCTTAACATTTGTAATGATCATTCTAATCAATTCCCTAACATAGACTTCCACTAATAATTCAGGATTCCCAAAACACTCCTTTAACGTCAAAACAGCTTCATCATAATTCTCCAAAGTCACTGGATAGCTTTCTATAAATTCTCTAGCACGCGATCCGGGTTTCATACATTGTACCAAATTGGAAAATTTATCACTCTCATACAGATCAGGGTTACTGGATTTTCTCAAATTGCGACCAAAAAGAAAGCCAATTTATCAACTCCCCGTCAAATTTCTTTAATTCAATCTTCGGAAGTCTGTACTGTTTGATTGCATCACGAGAAACACTCGAACTCCGATTTGACTTTATTCCTACGTCAATTTCATAAGAAATTCGTAATCTCTTACTAACTTGCCGCTACATTGTTATGAAATCATCCGAATAAACCTCGCGATTTTCGATTTCATTAGAGATATCACTCTCCAAAATCTTCCCATCCTTAGCTAACAAATTAAGGAATTTTTCATCTACAACCTTTATATCTAAATATACACTTTGTAATTTAGTAAATTTATCGCGCACTAAATCTACAGAAAATCCCAAGTTCACTAATTCAGCCTTTAAAACATTAGCAGTCTTCGTAAAAAAAGTACGCAAACCCGCTCGCTTAAGTTTCCAAGGCCCCAAGGATTCCATAATCAATTTTCAAAATGAAATATAGAAACTTTCAAAACAATTCCAATTAAAACCTTTATACAAAGTATAAAAACTTCTAAAATATTATACTCAAAGTCAAATTCTAAAAAGATCCTATCGTGGACGCCACCAATGTTGGGGCACAACCCTCGAATTATATCCGACTTCAGAATTCACTCCCCAAAACTATAAATGTCCCTACCCGACACTGGTGCAGGTTCCAGAAATATAAGTACACCCCCACTTGCTCGAATCCATAAACGAGAGAGAGACCACTTACCTGGGTATATATAGTATAAAAATCTTTATTAACATAAAATCCAGAGCTTCATACACTAAGAACATTAAAAAGAACTTCTACAGACTAAAAGCATTAAAAGAACCGACTTCACACTTTAAAAACATTAAAAGCACTGACATTCGAAATGAATGGGCGTTGTGGTGTGGGCATCCGAATTGTGAAACTGTCCTCAATCCCATATCATGATCATCTTCGATGTGAAGTTTCTCATTCTGCTCACAAGAGTCATGGCAATTGGCTGAGACGATGGGATCCGGGAGGCGTGTCTATGGTTCTTCATCTGGGTGCAGTAAAGTTGCATTTTTTGGCATGAGGGAGAGCTTAGAGACTGCTCTCTGATTGGTCGGTGGTAGTGTGAACATTGACTCTTATTGGCTGCCCTGGGGGCTGAGAACTGACATTCAAAATTATCCTCCTCTTTTTATATACAGACAAAAACAGCCAGTGGGAAAATCTGAAAAGTCAAGGCAGGCTGACGAATTCACAACAATAGGACTTTTAACTTCTGTATAATATTTATAATGTATAATATGTAATTTTGAAAAATACTTTAAAATAATTTTATACATATATGCATTTGTTGTTTTATTACATAGTTTCAAATTTAAATGTGTTAGAAAAAAGTTCTCTTCGTATATTTTGGGAGTTTTTTTTTTCCTACCCTCTTGATAATTCGAACTCTTGATAATACGAAGTTTTTCATTGGTCCCTCCAACTTCGAATTATCGCGAGTCGTGTATATCTTTATATATACAGTGACTCCCAAAATTGAGAGTACACTTAATTCCGAATTCACCATCGGATCACAAGGTGTAGAAATTAATGCGCTATGTTAACGCACTTTTGTACATTCAAAATGCATACATTACTCTTACAAATAACATTAAATGTAAGATATGGAAATTGATTGAAACAAAAATATGAAGGTTCGAAAGAAAAAACTACACTATATTTTAATGTCACAAAATTGAGGGTACACTTCTTTAATCACTATGCAAAACTACCAGTAATTTTTTAAATAGAAATTTTATAATAGATCTATGATAAAGAAAGGCTTTCAAAGGCTATCTGATAACAAATTTGTGTTTGTAATTTGATGTCTTGATTAAAATGGAGAATCGTAAGGGGAAACGACGATCGAAGAGAGAAAACTTGTTATTAAACTGTCAAATGAAGGTAAATCCCTGCGGAATATTGCTAAAGTAGTTGGACGAAATGTTAACTGCATCCAAAAAATCCTGCAAATTTTTTTAAAAGACTGGTATGCTGGCAAATACAGAAGGAAGAGGGAGAAAGAAAATTATGAACTCTATAACCGAGCGAAGAGTTATACATCAAGTGAAGATTGATCCTAAAATTAGTGCTCCTAAAATTCAGCCAGTACCTCTAATACCTTAGGTCAATCTGTTTCTCTGCAGAAACGGTACGAAGAGTCCTAAGAAAGGCTGGCTATAATGGTAGAGTAGCTCGAAAAAAGCCCTTAATTGGTAAGAGGAATAGAGTCAAGCGATTGAAATTCGCTAAAGAACACATTTTAAAGCCTCAACAGTTTTGGAACGAAATGATTTTCAGCGAAGTAAGTTCAACATCTTCGGCAGTGACGGTAGTCGTATGGTGTGGCGTCACACCACCCAAAACACACAATTCCTACTGTGAAGCACGGAGGTGGGTCGGTGATGGTTTGGGGGTGTATGGCTGCGTCGGGGGTGGGAAAGCTAGTATTCATTGATGGAATCATGCACAAGATGGCTTATATTAATATGCCGCAAAATAATTTGAAAGAAAGTGCTGATAAATTGGGACTGGGGTCGAATTTCATATTCCAACAAGACAATGACCCCAAGCACACTGCGTTTGTTGTAAAAGAATGGCTGCTTTATCACTGTCGGAATCAACTTAATACACCTCCACAGTCTCCCGACTCAAATGTTATCGAGAATCTGTGGTCCCACCTTGAGAGAGCTGTGCAAAAACATCAAATTACAAGCAAGGAACAATTGAAATCGGTATTGCAAGAAGAATGGCTGAATATTGCTCCCGAGACCACTAGACATCTTGTGGAATCGATGCTTCGGCGATTGGAAGCTGTTATATCAGTGAAAGGTTATGCTACTAAATATTAACTCTTTATTATTAATGATTTATGCAAGAAAATAGATGCATGTACTCTCAATTTTGTGGCTTTTAATTTATGTTAATTTTCTTTATAAGTTATTATAAATATGTTTAAACTATCAAATATTTTGTTTTATCATTTAAAATAATGAATTATGATCTAATAAACGCATCTATGCTTAAAGGTTTTAATTATTTCCCTCATTTAATATAATTTTTTCATTCTAACATTGATTCCCGTTTTAAAAGTAGGTGTACCCTCAATTTTGGGAGTAACTGTATATAAATCTTCTGTGCGTGCTCCTAATAAGCGGCTGGACCGATTTTGATGAAATTTTTTGTATGTATTCAAGTGGATTCGAGAATGGTTTTGATTTGCAATTCTGTCCGAAATTGCAATTAGTTAAAAAATATTAATTAAAAACGTTAAAAAACCGGTTTTTGGCACTAACTTTATCTGCATTGCTGTAACACTGTTATTGTTACAACAATGACAAAAGTTGGCTTCGAAAATCGGTTTTCAGGCAAACAGGAATTTCATGACTTTGTTCTATTGACTGTATTAACTTTGTTTAAAAAATAAATGCTTTTAACATATGATTAACTTGAAATATATTATTAAAATCCCAATTTCTACAATGTTTTACATTTTTTACAAATTTCTATGGATTTTCTTGGATTTAAATTTAAAAAAAAAAAAAAGAAAGTTACAACTATTTTTCAAGTAGATTGATACATTGTATACCTTTCTCAAAGCTGCCAAGTTAGACTAAGACGGAGTATTGTAAAACTTCTTTTTAAAAATTTATAAAATTTCGTAATTTTGAAAAAGTTTATGAAATTTCGTAATTTTGAAATTTTTTTCCATTTTTCTGCTTTTTTAAAATATTTTTGAAAAAGCACTTTTCCATTAAGGAGCCATAAAAATGCAACGAAAAAAGTTGCTAAAATCACCAAATGTCAGTAATAATTAATTGAGATAAACCTACTGCAGAATTGACCAGTTTGAAGCTTATGGAGCATGTACAGAAAGAGACAACTTACTGAGAGATACATTACAACTGATAGTTTTCTTTATTTTTAAAAAAGCGGTTGAGAGTGAATTTAAGAAAATGCTGAAATGTTTTCATCAGATAGTATTATATACATTTTGAAACTTTCTTTATAATAAGCGGTCGTTTCAATAGTGAATGGTCAGAAATTTTCACTCATCATTTAATAAAAATGGATATAAATTATTTCTTAAAAAACTAAATCAATATTGTTTTTTATTATTCATTACAAAAATAATTATTTAATCATAAAGTCATACATAGTCTGTTTTAGCTTAGTGATTAGCTTACTAGATTAGCTTTGTGAATTAGAAATAGAAAATAGAAATTTAAAGAAAGATCTAATCTCTGAGAAATAAAGAGGGAAAACGCCCATGTAAAGCTGGGCTAAGCCGATGGAAAAGAGACCTGTCTGTAAAGGAAAAGAAATCGAAGACATTTTGGAAAAGATAATTTTAATGACATAGCATAGAAACCTCTTATATCGCGCATACACCCTCTCCCACAAATGCTGACATCTGGGTGACGGTTAATTAGTTATCTATACAAATAAATAAAATTGAAGTGTCTGTTTGTAATTTCAAATTAGCAGCTTTTTACTTAATGCACTAAAAGTATATACAATACTCATAACAAAAAACCAATTTTTAAAATTTTTGTCTGTCTGTCTGTCTGTCTGTCTGTCTGTCTGTTTGTTCCGGCTAATCTCGGAAACGGCTGGTGCGATTTTAAAAATTCTTTCACTAATGGAAAGCTACATTAACGGGGAGTAACATAGGCTATATTTTATTCCCGTATTCTTACGGGAACGGAAACTATACGGGTGAACGTGAAACTGAATGCCAAGATGAACGCCAAATTGAACGCCAAGCTGAGCTAATGAAGTCGTTGTTTTGGTTACTGGCGACCGATGCTCTTCATGAGACATAATAGTGTTACGCGCACATGATAATACGCTGACACGTGCCACAATTTTTTTTTATGATAGTTATCTCACCGTTCAGTTAAGTAGAGCATCGGCTGTTTCGGATGCACTTTTAAAAATAATAAATCAAGGCTTCATAAGCAAAAAGCAATGCAAGAAACAAAAAATTGATAAGTTTTACGGTTAGTTTAAATCCTTTTTTTTTTTTTTATTTACATTTTTAGTCACATTTAAACAATCGTTATTATAATTCCAATCTATATCTATATAAATAAATAAAATTGAAGTGTCTGTTTGTAATTTCAAATTAGCAGCAATTGTTTGCGGGGGCGGGGGTTTAAGGGGCGTTAGAAATTCCGATTTTTAAGTTATTAGACGTACAGTCTTGAAACTTAGTAAGTAGATTCCTCTCATAGGGTAGAGATACGCTACAAAATGGGTTTCGTGAAAATTTCCCTCAAGTGGCGTTGCGGGACTTAAGGGGCGTTATAGATAATTATTTCCATTTTTATACTATTAGACGCACAGTCTTTATATTTGATAAGTAGATTTCTTTTATAGAGTAGAGATCAGCTATAAGTAGGTTTTGTGAAAACAGACCTCTAAATAGCGTTGCAAGGGATTTAGTGGCGTACTAGATAAATATTTTCGTTTTTAAACTACTTCACCTCCCTGCTTGAAAATTGGTAGGAATGTTTCTTTCATGGAGTAAATATCCGCTACAAAACAGGTTTGGGAAAAATTGACCCCCAAGGGTGTTAAGGGTGTTAAGGGCAGATATAAATAATTATTTCTATTTTTAAACTATTAGACGCACAGTTTGAAATTTGGTAAGCAGATTCCTCTCATAGGATAGAGATACACTACAAGATGTGTTTTGTGAAAATCGATCCCTAGGCCGCGTTGCGGGGGTTCAAGGGGCGTTATTGATAATTTTTTTTTTTTGCATTTTTAATTTATTGGACGCACAGTCTTCAAATTTTGCTAAGCAGATTCCTTTCATAGTGAGCAATTCCCCTACAAAATTGGTTTTGTGAAAACAGACCCAGAAGTGGCGTTGCGGGGGCTCAAGTGGCGTTGTAGATAATTATCCCCATTTTTAAACTATTAGACGTACAGTCTTGAAATTTGATAAGCAGATTCCTTTCGTAAAGTAGAGAACCGCTACAAAATGGGTTTCGCGAATATCAACTACTAAGTTTAATTTCGGGAGATTAAGAGGCGTAATTGATAAATATTTCCATTTTAAACTATTTGATCATCCTGCTAGAAAATTGGTAGGCATGGAATCCTTTCATGGAATAGAGTTCCTCTAACAAAGAGTAAACCGAAAATTGACCCCCAAGGAGGTTTGCGAGGGGTCAAGAGGAGTTACAGAAAAAAATTCCTGTTTTTAATTGTTAGACCCATATACTTGAAATTTGTTAAGCATGTTTCTTTTGTTGAATAGGGATCCACTAAGAATATATTTTAAGCAAATCAAGTTCTGGGGGGATGCAGGGGGTTACTGGGACGTATTGACGGAAAAAATTACTTTTTTCGAGCTGCAAGGACTATAATAATGAAATTTGGTTTGCATTTTTCTTTTGTTGGGTTGAAATCCGCTAACAGCGGTTATTTTGGAAAACGGCTCTCAACGGGATTACGGGGATATTGATAGTAAAACTTTTGTTTTTACTGTTAGATTTAGACTGGAAATTTGGCTTGCATGTTCAATTTACGGAGTAGAGATCCACCGAAAATTGGTTTTGCGGGAATCCACTTGGTTTTTGGGTTACGAAAGAGCAAACATCATTCTATGCTTCAATTTTAGAGATTTTTAGAAAACACAAATTAGATGAGTTCTGCCCCTTTTTTTTATCAACAGGCGACAGTTACAGGTATAAGTATATTTTTCAATACAATCGAATTCTTAATGCAGGACTTAGATATCAATAATTTATACATATATATAAGCAGTAAAAATTTATAAAACATCATGAAATTCCCAGCGAAGCGGGCGGGTAACAGCTAGTTTAATAATAAATTCGTAGATTGTAAATTATTAATAAAAATAAAGATTAGAAAGAAAAAGATTTTATCTCGGGGAAAAAAAAGAGTTTTATACTTGGAACGGAGGAAAAAGAAACCTGTCTGATAAAGAAAAGATGTAGAAGAAATTTTTGAAAAGGGAATTTAAATGACATAAATATAGAAATCACTCACATCGCGCATACACACCCAGAAGTGCTGGCGTCTAAGAAAGAAAGAGAAAAAAGGGAAAATTTACATAGGGATTTGGTGATACCCATGGAAAAAGCCCATCAAAAACCGGGCTAAGCGGAGAGGATATAGACCCATCCAACGGGGCAAAGAAGTGGAAGAAACTTTAAAAAAAAAGAATTTTAATGACATTTATATAGAAATCACACACCATGAAGTGCTGACACTGAAAGGAGAAGGGAAAATTTCAAAGGCAAAAAACTACACACTTGAAGAAGCCCGTGCAACGCCGGGCCATGAAGCTAGTATATATATATATATATATATACATAAAATCTTGTTCGAATTTTCAATCATTAATAAAATATTTTCAATTCATCCAATCAAGTTCAGATACGATTTTGTAAACTTTCAGTGGATGACACATGATGATAATTCAGTTTTTTAAAATATTATTCATTAATTAAATTAAAAAAATGAATAAATAGTAACAAACAAAAATAATAGTCCAACAGCATATATAGAAAGGAAAATCGTTCTATGTGTCACTTTAGTGCAATGGATGGAGCGTTGGACTTTTAATCTAAAGGTCGTGGGTTCGCATCCCTCCTGGAGTGTCCTAATTTCTGAGAATGGGATTTCTTTTTAGTATACTATTTCATAAGAATAATTAAATTTATAATTAATGAGCGAAAATAGTCCAACAACATATATAGAAAGAAAAATGGAAAATTGCTAGGAAAATCGCTTCCTATTTTGTCACTAATATTATGATTCTGTCCTATGTATATACATACAAATTAATTGTAACTATTTAATAAAAAGTAACTAAAATAAAAATTTTCTTTGTTGACCTAAGTAGGAATTGATTTAAAAAATATTTATGTTATTAAAGATTACAGTTACAGTTAATATCTTTATTCGGGATTTGGAGCAACAAAGGCTATTATCGCAAAGATCATATCATTTTCACACACGTTCAAACATGAAAATTTTGATCATTGTGCATGCTCGAAAATAGTATATATAACTCTGCTTATAGTTTCAAAAGCCAAGTGGTCAAGGCATCGGATCATGGTTAGCGTGTCATGAGTTTGAGCCTAGTACCACTGAAGACCCGCCATGTAGGAGAGCGATGCACGTTAAATCTGTCGAGAGCTCAAACGTCCTCCTGTTGGTGTGGTGTGGTAGTTAGGAGAGGGGTGCCAGCTCTGGTGTCGTCCGCATCACTTGACCATAGTCCAAAATTACGAGGTCCGTCACCAAAAGCCCTCGTGTAGCTGATCAGTGCGACGTTGATATTCACTCACTCACTCAAAATTCTTATGTACTATTATTCTTTTTATTTTGTTGTGAAAATTATTAAAACTTGGGACCTATTTTCTACTGCAGAGTTTTCAAAAATTCACTCTTTAACTGAAGTAGTTTCAAAAATACGCTGTGAAACGTAGGTATTCGAAAGACTATGAGAAATGACGAAATAAGAAAATTATCTGAAAATTGTCGGCTGCAGCTAGATTCATACTTATCCGAATTTATGTGTCGGCGTATACGAAGACTCGTCTGTCGCGACTTTGAATATATTTACGGTATTTTGGCTAATTAAACATTGTAATTGTTGGTAAATCTTCCATTTACAATTTCAAGTGTACTTTTTTTTAAATACAGTATTTAATTTTTTAAAATTGTTGCTAATTTACTAATGGGAGGTAGTATGAGCGGGAATATGTTTTTTGCGCATTTTCGGAGGGGATGACAGCATTTGGCGACGTTCTTTGGCTTATAGAAATTAATGGACGATATAATACGCAAGAAATTCACGCTGGATCCTTAGTCCATTTATTTATTCGTAACTGGAGAATTATTGTCGTCATTTTAATAGAAATCTAACACAGGAGAACGAGCTTTTAGAGGAATTTAGCATTCTCCCCCCCCCCTTGTTACCAAAGTTGGGAACTTATAGGACTTTACTGAGATACATTGTATGAAAGTATGCAATGATTTAAACACACGCACACAGAAATTAATATTGAGTTAAAATGTATATTGTACTATATGTATGAAAATATATCAAGTGTAAGTATGACAGTCAGTATTGTAGAGGGAGAGTTATGTTGAGATACTTGTCATTTATTTTCAGTCAAATTTTTGCGTATCATTAACATCATTTTTACATTCCTCTCGTTACATATTTTCGCACTTTTAGTAAATAATTTATACTAATAATAAATCCTTTAAACAAGAAATATGTTTCTGTAATATTTTTAAAAACACTAAAATATTTTTACAATAAGAAATTACTTGATTTAGGTGGCTCGTTTTTACTTTATGTGACAGTGCTTCTCAATCTTTCAATATTTTCGTCCCAATTTTCAACCCTAATTTTCATCACGCTCCCCTCCAAACAGTAACAATGTATTAAATACAATAATAATGTGCTTTGATGCTAAAGTTGCGATACGACTTTAATTATAAACCGTACAAATTATAAAAAAAAAAAAGAATAAAATTGTGTATAATTTTGTAAATAATTTTTGAATATAATTTTGGGGCCCATGTAATTTTGTAATTTGCTCATGGGGTCACTAATAAGTATTACACTTGTTCTTAACTTAGTATTGATGAATTAATGGGGATGTACATTGTGTGCAATCCTAATACACTTATAAGTATGTCATGTCTTCAGAGTTTATTTTTGGATTAATTCATGGCATCTATACTTGTGCGTATTCACTGTAACCTAATGTAAATATTACGCAAAAGTTTTGTTTCTATATTTTGGCAATAACATTTGCTTGTTTGTTTTATGGAATAAACGTTTTTGATTTTTAAAATGGCTGGATATTTTATCGTTTTCAGAATCCAGAATTATTTTTAATGTTATCATTTTTTAAAAGCTTTTTGCCTTATTCAATTGCAAAACCAGATACGCTGCTAGCGTAATAGAGTTATATCTTTGCAAAAAGGATAACGTAATAAAGTATACCATATCAGTGTAAATATGTATTTTATTTTTAATTACATCAGAATGTATTTTTTTCTTCCTTTCAGTAAATTAATATTTTTTTAAATCCTTTATTTTCGACTTTTTGATATGCTCGCGTCCCCCTTGTAGGATTATCACGCCCCCCAGGGAGGCATGCCCCACAGTTTGAGAAACATTCTGTATGGTTTTTAATTGATTTTTCCTATTTAATTGAGTTTATGTTTTTTTACAAAACTTGAGCAACTATGCAAGAGCTGAAAGAAAGTGCATATTCTACTATTCCTTTTTAAGCTTCCTCTCTAGGAAGTCGAGAGGATGCAATAAGCATGTGAAAATCCTTCACACCCACAATATTCTAATTAACCCACAACCACATTTTTTTACGAATTCAAAAAGAATAAAGCAACTTTGGTAGCATTATACATACTCCTGACCTTACATAGCAAATTACAAGTTCAAATCAAAGAAATAATTTAAAATTATAAGAACAACAAATGAGAAACCATTTTAAAATAGCGTAATCTGGAAGATAATTTACTCTTTAATCTAAGCAAGAAAGTTAACACCAACGAAATAAAAATAAAAGGAAATGAAATGAAATTTAACAAAACTGATTCAAAATAGATTAAATTTTTAAAATAAAATTGAAGAGTTACTAAAAAAATAATTTAACTTAATTTAGTTTTAAAAAAGAAAAAGAAAAAACTTAATATATACTCCAAAGATAGACATGAAGGGTGTGTGTGCGTGTTCTATAGCTTTCTTCCTAAAAGATAGAACCGACATAATTGTTCCCGCCTTAGAAATCTCATTCCAGGAAAATATTGAGCCTTATGACGATCATATAGAGGAGGTAGAGTCTCAATAGTATATAACATTTTCCCAAAATCCTCACACAGTTCACAGATAAAACTGGAAGAAACATCTTCTATCATCCAAACACTTAATAAAAGGAAGTGACACTTGGAGAAATGCGGTATTCACAATAATTCTTTTAAATACCTACAGATTAATATACTCATGAGTGAATAATATTAAAAACTTTCAATTTGTATCTACTTTGTCTTAGCCGGGCCTACTGTTCTGCTGGAGAATGGGGAAGTGGAGTTGGAAAGGTATGTATGTGATGATTACCAGTTTTTTACCAAACATTTAGTGCTCATATTATACCCAAATATAATGATACTTAACTTTTATATATATATATATATATATAAGTTAGTAGTATTATACTTTTGAATTAGCTAAAAATATTGCCGGTCATATCATCAGTATATAACAAAGAACAAATAAGTGTTCATTTTAAAATTACTTATTGTATACAGGCTAAAAGGGTTGTAAATTTTTTTTCTTTCTTAATTCTCAAGCATTATTCCAAAACAGCTTTTTTTTAACAATGTAAAATGTTCTGGTCTCTATTAAAAAAAGAGAGAAAGAATTTTCAGAGGCCTTGATAATAAAGTAGGGCACTGGGCCTAAATCTCAGAAAACAATTTTCGTCAAAAGATTTCATGTTTGTCTTTTTTTCTTTTATTTCATCTTATTTTATGTATTAGGTTTACTTAAACTCAATCGTATTTAATTGTATTTCTGTAGAACAATGAACACTTCAAACACTAGAAATTCTTAAGCAATTAATAAAAATAACTCTGAAATGATTACTATAAAAAAGATGTATCAAGAAGGAATTACAATGCAAAGAACTGTTGCATATCATGCAATTGAAGGATGAATTGGGAAAGAACTAGTGCATATTATGCGCTTGTATTGAAAAAGAAACAAAATTTCACAGGAACTGAAATCTTTAATCAAGAAATTAACACATATATACTATCGAACCCCATTAAAAAAAACCATTTGTCGACCCAATTACAACCAAAGATTCATCAAATCCAAGTTTGCTGAAACATTGAAAATTCTTAGTGTTTGATAGCAATTTTCTGAGAAAATCATTTTGGTAACATACAAAATGTGCTAATTAATTATTTATTATTCAAATATATTAACTATAATATATTACGAAATTAGTAATACTTTAAATTTGTCATGTATTGGAAATGAAGAGAGAGAATTCTGGTTATACAACTTATTTTTCTTTTTATATCCTGTAGAAGAAATTTATAATTGTTTATTGAATATATTCGGTTTAAGTTAGATTCATCATTTTTGGGCAATCTTCTCTAATTTCTTGGTCCACATTTTCCGTAGAAAAAATAAGAATTTAGAATGTTTGAGATTTCTTTAATTTCAGAGACCGAAGGTGCCGACATTCCACTTTTTTCTGAGGTTATAGAATAATTTTCATCTTTAAATGCATCGTTGTTTTGTTTTACTTTGGATATGATGTCATCGTCTTTAGTAATATCTGAAGTACGCGTTTCATTATAATACATTTTAAAGGGATTAATATCATCTCTAGAAAAAAAAAGGACTTCATTCTTTTCCAGCCACAGAGGAATCAGCAGATTTTATGTTTGTTTCCTCTGCTTTAATGTTGTCTCGTGTTTATTTTAATATTTTATTTGAACGTGCGACAAGTCGAAAGCAGTTCGAATAATTGCAACTGTGAAGTCTCTAAGACTTTTCTGTAAAACGATTGCATCCCAAAGAGATACGTTATAATCTCAACTCATTTCGTTATTTTTCAAAATACGTAGAACAAATTGATTTCCGAGGAGAGATTTAAAGCTGCTATTAACACCCTGATCCATTGGTCGTAACGCACATAATTTATACTGGGAGACAAAAAATACGATTCATACATTTGAGATCTTTGCAAGTGAAAGAGAAATGTGCAATTGCTTAACAGGTGTACAACTTCCCCTTTGTTTTCACCAATTCGCTGCCCCATTAAAGAAGCTCTTCCTCAAGCATAACAACTCTCATATCAAGCTTTTTCATGAGCTTTGAAACTTGCAGGTAGTTTTTTAACGTTTTAAAAATATTTTGGCTTATGAAAGTTTTTTATGACGGTACTATTTTTTTCCGATCCATTCATATTTGCACATGCAAGAACAATTACATAAATTCTCGACAACTTTTACTTTTAAATACTGGGTGGTTATAATTAAAGTTACACAATTCAGAGGCCTGTAGAACCTGTTCTGCTTATCGGATTTTGATGAAACTTGGAATATGTGCTATATGGACCATGGAAAAAAGATTTCTGCAATAAAAAAAATATAGTACAAGCTTTGACCACCAGGTGGCTTTTATCAATTTTTCCTTATGCAAATCCGTAAAACCTCTATATAAACTTGCAGTCATAGCCAGAGAATCCTTCAGCATGCATTTGTTATCGTTAATCATGCCCTTACTAATTGAGACGTATATTCGAGATGTTATATCATACAAATTGTGTTTTATACGTAAATTTTAAACATTAAAAAGCAATTTATGTAAAGCAAAATGCGAAAACTATTTGTAGTTACCTTCCTCATTCAATTCAAAGACGTATATTTAATGCTTTGTTAGTTTATTGATAATTTTATATTTATGTAAACTATTTATAAATTTCAAAATATAATTATCATAAAAATTTGAAATGTCAATAATTTTGATTTTTACGCATTTGCTGCAAATATTTTAAATATATTTTATCTTATAGGGTGGTGGAGCTGGTGGAGCAGTGAGGTATCATTCTTATTTATATTACCAGCAATTTTTTTAATTTGAAAATTTAAAATTAAAATCAGACTTAAATTATTGTTAAATTAAAACTTACTTTTCAAAAATAATGTTAAGAAGTTTATGTTTGCCTAAGTTTAATATTTCAATATTTCTTTTATCCTGCGTGATTTTTAGAGAAGCTGGAGGCAGTTTTGGTAAAATGGAGGTCGCCAGAGAAGAAGAATATTTTAGAAGACTGGTAAGAGTTATTTATATCCCCCCCCTTTTCTTGTATTCTCCTTGAGAAATGAATTTAATTATCTTAATGGAATGAATATAATTAACGAAAAAATTATCATTCCAAAATTTCTTACCAATATCCTTAGTTTATATTTAAATTGTCCACCCAATCATGCTTATTGCGAGACTATGGGACCTAATATATCTGCTTTTCATTTAACTTCTGTGCAGTACTCGCAAATAAAGTAGAAGTTTTAAGAAATATTTATTAACTGTGGGAAAACTTTTGTCGTTTTTGTAAGAGCTAAATATTTGAAAATTGGAAATAATAATAATAATACTAAAGCTTTTGTTGATAAACTCACTTATTATAAAGTCTCACAAAAATTTACTAGCTCTTTGAAAATAATGAAAAATTTAATTGTAAATATTTTCAGTATCAAAATGTAAACTTGAATTTATATATGATTGCCAGTATCTTTCACGAAATGTATTATAATTTATCTTTTTCTTGAATTGTTCTTTAAAAAAAAATCGAAAATTTTGGAAAAGGCCTTAAAAATTGTGAATTAAAGTTTAAATCCTTAATTGAATAAAAATATAAAAATAATGTAACCCTGTAACGAATATAATAGAGCGACCTCTCCTGCCGTGTGAACACTTAACAGTCAGCTGCACCTCGGGAAGGAAGGATGTGCCAATGTCGCCCGCGCAACCCCCTAGTATTTGTATAATTTTTTTCCTGTTTTTTGTGTTTGTAACTGTGTTCAATTAGAATGTGTCACCAATTAAAATTATTTGAGCTAGCCGCCGGATTATTTTGAGTATCGTTATAAAAATGACGCCAACTTACGACCCGAATAGCTATTTAATTAATTTTACAAAATTGTATGGCATTTTATCGATAATTTAAAATTTCATTTTATTTATATGATGCAATGCATACGAGTTAATTATTAAAAATTCGATTTTAAGAAAAAAATATAAAGAGAATAACTAATTTATTCATAGAAATAAAACTTCAAATATATATACCTATATATAAAGTTCTATAAAATATAGAAATAGATTTTAAACAGAGTTTTAGACTGCTAAGAAATCATACTTAAATTCAATTCTAAATTTGAAAAATTTATATTTTTACCGAAGATGCCATCTGTTAGGTAAGAGAGCCCTTTTTAAATAGAGCCGAATATTTTTTTCAATAAATTGTGAAGTTCCATAAAGCCGATTGCTATTGAATAATATTTAATTTGATCATGGGGGGGGGGGGGTATTTTTATATTTTACTTGTTTTGGGTGGAATAGACGATTCTTCTTGTTCGAGGAAGCTGATCTATTACCATCAATAAGTTCCCCTAATAGGGGATATTGTTGTTACAAACATTAGCGAAGCTAAGTTTTGAATGACAAGTTAGGGTTCTATTTTATCATTACGAATTTGAGTTTGGAATGGGGATATTCCCCCCCCCCTTTCTTTAGGTTTGGAGATCAGAGAAACATTCACATTGCTTCCATGAAGCGACATGCCTTTATGCATGTACTAATACTAGTAGTCCGATGTTCATAAATAATATTCATTGGGGTTTTTTTTTACGATTTTTCAATAGAGCACTCAATTGTATGTCGATTCTTACCACATCTTACGCAACTAGGGGTCATTTAGCACTTATGCGAGGCGTGATCAAACGAAGTAGTGATTATAACACTGCACCTGACATTATCTGAAGGAGTCAGTAATAACCTGTATAGAAAACAGAGTTGGTATATAGAGTGCGTTTTCAGAACAACGTCCTTCTCAAGACACTGGAACTTTTTGTTGAATTAGCGTAGTTGATCTACTTTTTCAACCAGAACTCCCTAGGCCTTTAATCTCTACATCGGTGGCTGCAGGCCCCAGTCTCTAATGGTCACTTTGAATTGTCAAACATTAGTAGGGTGAAAAGCATAAAATTCAGCAATTTTGTTTTCGGAATAGCTTGTTAATCTCCCGATTACCAGTTTCGGTAGCTGATTGTATATGTAGTTACCAGATAGCTTAGAGATGGGGGTTGGATGTGATTTACTTATTTCCTGTAATACAGATGGTAGTTTTTGCTTATACAGAGCGTCAAAGACTATCGAGTGGTGGAAGAAGGAGGAAGATCAGCCTCTTTTACGCTTTATTGCTGTTTTTAGAGCCGGAAAACTATTGTTTGTTCTACAAATATTCTCAATTAGAATAAATAGGACCTTTTCTTTTTTTTCTTTTTTTTTCCTTCTATTTTTTTTGCTATTTTTTTTTTGGAGAGGGTTTTTAATCATTTCAAATGAACGTGTTTTTCTACTATTATTAGGTTTAAAGAGCGATCTCTCAGCCAGCCGTTTTCTAAGATTACTTACGATTGCATTATGAAAGTGTCACGAAGAAAGAACCGGAATTGGATTCTTTTTTATATGAATATTTTTTTGTGTATTTTGCATGATTCATGATCATTCTATTTTCAGCAAAGGAGGCAGATAATGAGATTAAGGAAAAACATTAACAGAGAGGTACTGTTGAGCCAAAAACTCATTCATGAACATCGGGATGCAATAGCGAGATTGGAAAACCGAATCGCCGAACTGACGCAAATTGAAAACTAGATGCTCATCAGAAAAGAAACTTGAAATGCACAACGGGATTCAAATCTCTGAAAAATTTCCAATTTAATAAACCTGATTTCATTTCTAATTATGATGTGTGCACTCTATTTTTTTAAATAACAAGTATTTCTACTTTAATAAAAAGAAACTAAATGTTTCTTCTGGTACAGTGGAATATTTTGAGAAGAGAAAAAAAGAATGCAAATAGTAGTTCCTTTTATTTTTTATTAAAAAAAAAAGAACAAGTTCTTGAATTAATTATATTTTTCTTTTTTTAAATCTTTATGATTCACCAATATTTTCCATATTCTTCAACATTTTATCGACTTCTGCAACATAGGCCGGAAAAGTATTGTCTGTTAAACAAAGAGTCAATATCTGTTTTAAATTTTCCTTTGAGAGGCTCACCGAATATCCTTTACGACACAGCATTTTGTCCAGTAAAAACTGAAAAACATAGTTAACAATTTCAAAGCATCGTGTTACAATATTAAATATAGTTTCAAAAACTTATAGAAATTTATGCCATATTTTTCATCTCTGAAAAAAGGAAGGGGAACAATGTGTCAATCTTGGAAATACTGGAATATTCTTTTCATTTTCATAATAATAATAAAAAATACAAAGAAAAAGTGTACATTTTATCTAAATGATAAGGACAAAATAATAGGAACACCTGAGAAAAAATGAAAATTTTTCATTGGTAAAGGGTTAGGCCTGAATAACAGCTAGCATTCGATGTGAGATCGGCAAATAAAGGTCTTGAACAAATTTCATCGGAATTCGCACCAATTCCTCGCGCAGGGCCGTCTAGAGTTCAGATAGTGTGCACGGAGGAGGAAACCGAGCACGGACTTTGTTCTCTAAAAAACCCCGCAAACAATAAATGATGTTCAGATCAGGTGACTAGGGATACCACGTCAGATGTTCCACTTCATCATCGTGCTCGTGTAACCATGTTTGAACTCAGCGAGACGTGTGAACAGAGGCGTTGTTATGTTGGAACACAGACCGTTCTCCAGGAAAGAGAGTCTGAATCATAAGTTGATGATGATCTTCAAGAGGGCTTCTATAATGGTTGCTTGTGATCCTCCCCCTCAAGACAACGAATGACCCCAATCCACGGTAAGATATTGCACCCACGCCCTCACAGAACTCCCTACATGTTTCGTGATTGGAACTAGGCACTCAAAATGAAATTCTTCTGCTGGTGTTCGTCAGACGAACACACACGTCCAGTGGTCAGGAATAATATAAACGAATATTCATCAGACGAGATGACTTGTTCCAATTGCAGTTGTGTCCAGTTTAGGTGGTCTTGGCACCACTGTAGTCTCTTCATAGCATTCTGTACCGAAACTGACGGTTTTAGTATAGCTACTCTGCCTTGAATGTTCGTGGCATGCAACTCCGTTTGAATAATTTTAATGTATACGGGGCTCTAAAGGTGGATATCGATCTCTGACGTTATCTGCGGTAGTGTAGTTAAGTGTTCGGACGACTATACTCTTCAGCATTTGTCTATCGTGATCCTTCAACTTCGATTTTAATCCACTGTTGTACTTCACTGAAGACACCTTACCTAAGTTTGTGTAGGCTGTCATAACTCTTGACACAGTGGTCCTTGAAACACCCACTAGGTTCACTGTTCTGGACGTGGTTGTTCCAGCAAGGAAAGCTCCAAATACTATGCATCTTTTCACTCCGGAGAGGTTGGGCATAATCATGCTTTGCTAGGAATAGAATTTTTTCATGCAACTCTCACACTGCCAAATGCTTGACTGATAACTATCCTTTCGCCACCACTTGGTGCACACTGTTGCGAGACGTGACAGCCTCCTTTTGGACGGTCGAAGGACGACTCTTTTTTAAATGAGTGTTCCTATTATTTTGCCCTATACCTGTATTTATGTATGGTATCACAGAATTTATACAAAAACAACGAAGCATTTGAAACAAGAACCATTTGCTGTCAGCCATATATAGTAATCGGTAGACCATCTATATACTTTCAAGAATTAACTCCCCGCTTGATTTTGCTGAACGAAAAGAGGGCATGGGAATGATCTAGTGGAGAAGTTCCCTAAACGGTCAATCATGGAGCGTTCTACACATGACTCGCTGTCTAGGCGCACTGTTTCAGGAGAGAGGACCAACACTGATATCCTCCCTTAAGTGGGAGCTGATGCACATTAAATCTGTCAAGCTCAAAGTCCCGTTAGCATCGTGTGGAAGTTCGAAGATGGGATACTAGCTCAGGTGTCGTCCTCCTCACTTGACCGAAGTTCAAATTCCGATATCTGACACCAATAACCACAGTGTTGCCTTACAATTCGACGCTCTCACTCCCTCGACACTCTCGACACACACCAATATGACAAGTGAAATCGGGATCAGTTATGGGAGAATGAGAGTAAGAGCTGTTTAAGACTATAAAGAGCTATAAAGCTGCACAAGGGCTATTGATGACGGGTTTTTTAATGTTGAAGCATAGTCAAGTGACGAGTACGACACCTGAGTTGACACCCACTTTTCTAACTACCTAACACCACGTTTGAGCATCGACAGATTTCACGTCAGCGTCGAGCAGCAGCCTTCTCTACATGGTGGGTCTTTAGAAGTACTTGATTCGAACTCGTGACACGCTAGCCACAATTCCACGACCTTAACCACTATGCTACCGCTATCCCAGGAGCAATTAGGAGAGTATCGTGAGAAGAACTTCTGTAATTCACACACAAATAAAAGTCATTGCCAAATTTCTGTTCAGTTTCTTGTTCCATTATAAGAAGTATCGGTCCTTCGAGAAGCAATTAATATGAATGAAGAAGCAGGGCCGTTTTTAACCTCAAGGTGTCCTAGGCACTTCAAATTGTTTCGCTCCCCTTCCTCCTCATTTTCAGAGCACCATCCTCTTTCAGTAATTAACTTGCCAGCTTTGCTTCGGGAGGGATTTTCCCTTATATAAATCTCTTACTATTTTCCCTCTCTTTGTTTTTTAACTTTGAAGAGTCTTTCCATTATCCCCCATTTATGGACCTGCCGTGTCACGGAATGTCAACCGTCAGCAGTAAGAAATGGTTAGTGGCACGGTTTGGCAAATCCTGTTTAATTCATACTCAACGGCATCACGGACCACCCACCCTTTTGTTAATTAATGAAATCGCTTGCAATTACAGTATAGAGTGTTCACTATTGTGTGAACTGTTTTCAACTTGTTAATTATCTTTTTCATCCCTTATCGCTTCACTATCCTTTACTTTTAGACATTCTTATTCTTTGTTGAGTCACTGTCACTGAACTTGTACACCAAAAGGTTTCTTCGAGCTTTGATCATTGCAAAATCATTAATGGCATCATTGTAATCAATTTCCATTGTATAAAATTCTGAGTATAAAGCAACATCAAACTGTTAAGCTTTTCTTTTTCCTTACTATATCTCCTTTCAATCTTTACTCTCTTAAGGGCAGAAATGTTCCTCTCATGATTCGCTTGGCAGTGGTACGTAAGCTTTTATTTTAATTTTTTTTCTTTCCCCACTCTCTAATTTTTTGCGCCATAGGCACGTGCCTAAGCGGAAAAGTGACCCTGGGAAGAAGTCAATGATTATCCCTTTAACCCTTTATCTGCCGACGGTACTTATATAAATACCACTCACTTTAAAATTGCATAGAATAACCATTTTTGCGAATACTCTGACGATAGCAGGAATATTCTTTCAAATCACTTCTTCAAAGATATATGGCAGCATGGATTCTATGATGAGTATTTTAGTGGGGAAGGCGAATAGTGTTATAGCAGAAAATGCGTTTTCAGCTGACATTTTGATTGGATTGCGAGGCTTTTCATTTTTGTAGACACTCCCAAACGTATGTTCTATAAAAGTTAGTATGGATTTAGATCTGGTATCTCAAGTAATTTTTTTTAAAAAAATGCTGAAGTTAATATTTAAGAAAATTTTGTTCTCTTCCTCCCCTCCCCACCCCTCTCCCCAGGTTTAGCTAGAAAAAAAAATTCTTAAAAATCATCAAGAGACCATATTTTCAAATCCCTACTTACTTTTGTTCGCAATAATCTAAGAAATAAAAATCACTTAAAATGACTAACAAATTTTAAAAATTGAGCATTTTATAAAAGTTTGTGAAAACTTCAAAAATCCTTAAGTTTTTAAAATTGTAAGATAATGGCTCGTCAAACTGACTTTTTGCTTTCAGAATCAACTTAATGACATAATATGAATATAAAACAAATTATTTCTACTGTTACTGTCTCCAAAAGAATTTTTTTTTGAAAAAGGGTAGATTTAATTGATTAGTCTGTTTATAATGTACTCAATTAAATACAGCATAGAATAATCAAAGGTTGTAAGATAATTTTTATACACACATATTGCAACTAAGGAGTTTTGGCAAATGTTTTTTATTTGAAGCAGTCTTTTTTTCTGAGAAGCATATGTAGTTGATAATAATTCTCCATTAAAAGAACAGCGACAACGATCTCTACAACAAATATAAATGGTATAAAAAATTATTTTCAATATTATTTTGGTATGAGGTGGGGGATTAAAATTGATCCTGAATGCTTGGTTTCAAATATTAAAGGAGGGAAATCGGAGGTATATGTTAATGTGCGGTGTTTTTCTGCTTACAGAAAATACTTATTTCGATTTGTAAGCTGCATTGAATGAACTGCATTCATTATAATATTATTTTAAAATGATATCTTGGCTAGATTTGCATCGCACTGTTTTTAAGTAAATAATTAAAAATTATTATTTTTTGATATCGGTGTTTTAAAATTTGTTCCAAATAAAGTCCTAAACTTGTGAGACAGAATCAAATTATCTCCTTTCATTTAAAAAGATTCTATAATTCATACATACGTATAAAGAATCTTTTTTTAAAAATTTTATATAAAATCTCTTATACAGAGCACCATAAGGAGAACATGAGAAATATAGGATACCTTTTGTTCTAATACATATGTTTGCGGAAATCTACTTACCTCATCAATGCTTGAAATTTTGTTTTCTTTGCTCGTTTCACTTGCTTCATCATCATAATCTATAATTTTAATGTATTTCTTTAGCATGTCCGTACATTGTTTTCTTTTTGCGATGCTATCTATTCCATCCTGAGTATCAAACTGCATTCGAAATTGTCGAATATTGCCATCCTACAGTGAAGAAATAATTAGGGCTGCATATGGGAGACCTGACACATTGTCATAAATAATATGAAATTCATGAGTAAAGTATCAATTTCGCTATCTGTTTTTCGTAATTTTGATGCAAACAGGCACGGTGTTGAGCACAATCAGATGTAAAGTAAAATTTTTAAATAAAACGCATCGATTGGTATGTGATAAGTTAATTGAAAATACAGAAATGATAGATTAAAGTGCAACGTATTAATATGTGTACCTTTTTGAGATTTTAATTTTTTTGAGGCATTTCAAATTTTTGCCGAGTTTTGAAAGACCGTTATTGAAATTAGAATGAAAATGGAGAGTTAAGTGCAAGCTTTCATTGAAATAGTGTTCACTGAAACAGAATGGTCATGGTCACGAATTTGTGTATGTGCCACAAACTCGAGTTCTGGGGCCAATAAAGACTCATTGTGTAGAGGGAAGATGCACGTTAAAAGAATTATGGCTCAAAGTCCTCACGTTTGCGTCGTGAAAGAGTTTGGAGAATGGGGTGCCAGATCAGGTATGACCGAGACTCAAACTTACGAGATGCGCAGCGAAGTAAATGCAAGGAAAAAATATGAAAGTGTAAAGATGTAGGATTCGTATCATTATACAGGTGTTGTGCTCCTCTTTAAATTATCCCAAAAAGTTAGACCTTCATCAATTTTGTAAATCAAAATATATTGAAGTGGAATTGGTAAAACATAAGGTTCATAAAAGTTTCTATTTTCTAACCAACCAGTTCAGGATTCTAGGTTTTGAGCAGTTCGCAATGCAATCCTTACAGAGGCTTGTTAGTATATTTTTTAGTTCTGAAATACTGAAATCTGGCGTGTAGAGGGCTGATGTACGACAAATATGTCGTGATTCAAAGTACTCAGGTTGGTGTGGTATGAAAGTTTGGAAAATGGGTGTGTCAGGAGGTCCGATGCCAATAGAGTTCTCTTTACTGTAAAAACGTTACGTTAATAAACTCTCAAATCCTAGATTACTGAAAATGGAATAAAAAAAGGAATGGTTGAAAAGTAAGTGTATGTTCATGTAATGCATGTTGTCTAATATTACATGGAAAAATTTCTTGTTTTTGCTCAATGTTATGTATCAGTGGTTCAAATTCCTTAAAAAGTTCAAAAAAGGGAGATGTTTAACATTCAATGGACAGAAAATTATATTAACGTTGCACTATAAAGCAATACGAGGGTAATTGAGGACGGACAACGTAATTTTGAGCTATGGTCATGTGACAAGAATGACACCTGAGCTTGCACTACCCAGGCGGTCATATGGGAGGACATAGAGCCTTGGCATATTTAACGTGCAGTGGCCTCCTCTACACGGCAGGTCTTCAGTAGCACCTGGACTCTAAACCGGGACACGCCAGCCACAAGTTAGTGAGAATAAACACTAGAATTCCGTGGCCATTTCGATGTGGACAGAAGTATCAAAAAATTATAGTCAACATGATTAAATGTTTTTGATTAAAGAGCTATTCTTACTTGAAGTGCACAGGACATAAGGAGATTATCTGCTTTCGCTACACCTTTGAGACACAATTTGCTGCAAGGCAATGAAAAGCTCTCCTGAAATATTTAAACATATAAATATATATATATATATATATATATATATATATATATATTACTCTTCGCACGGGTGAATTGAAAAATAAAATTAAACTATACAGATTAAAGAGTAAAGAAGTTTTTATGAGTTAATTTTACGTGAATTGCAAATTAAACAAAAAAAAAAAGCTTTTTTCATATCTCAGCTGCACAAAAAAAAACCATATTTGTTAAATTTTAAGTTTGAAGGTTTAATAGCTAATAAATAGTTTTTTTATAACACCTATCTTGTGGATCGATTTTTGGAAACACCTTCCTAAGCTAATTTCTGCTCAGCAAAAGTAGCATATTGTTACAAATTTTATGTAATGAACACTTAAAATAGTGTAAATAATTTATATCTGGATGTGTAATACGTTTATATTACTTTATGTTGTATTTATTTTATGTTAAAGTTATACAATATTTGCAAGCAACACCGTTCCTTACTCTATAAAAGCGATTCAATAGAAACATAACGAAATGTTGGTGATAGAGACAAGTTGGCATCATTTTTGGTAACCACGTTGGCATGGCAACTTGGCGTTTGTTTGAACGGTGCAGAAGCTGCTTTGCTATGACGCCGCCTGATGGGGAGCTGCAACAAAGATAATAGCACAAAAACCTTTTCCACAAAAAAATACAAATACATGTCCATTTTCATAGGGATTGGTTGAACGGTGTTGGAATGAAGCGATTTCATAAGTACAAACATCCATTATATATATATATATATTATATATATATATATTATATATATATATATATATATATGCAGAGAGAGAGAAATAATTATCATTGATCGTGCAGTTTTGTTTCCCTTTGCGACAACGCATTGTAAGTACTAGCTTCCAAAAAATTTTAAAAGAAATAATGGGTAATATAGAAAGAAAGGTCACCAACAAAAAGCAAATTTTACGCAATTGCTGTCGTTTAACGTCATTGGACATGGAAAATGTTCTAAAAATGTCTGCCATTTCTACAAATGGAAACTGCATAGCATAAAATTGTGGTGCAGTTATTTTTTTCAAAATACCGGGTGTTTCTAAATGAATATCGGAGTTTTAACGCTTGATAGTATTTATTCCTTATAACTCCTTATAATCAATGTATAATTCATACATTGAATGAAAGAATAACTGAAACATTTTTACCTACAATTTTACAAATGTTCATTATGAACCCCATTCGTCCCACGCACACCTCAAGTCGATAGGTGAGTTCATCCCAAACTTTGTTTGGTGTGTCTGTGGAAATTCTTGCAACAGCTGCTTCAATCATGTGTCTTAAGTCCGAAAAGTCCGTTGGTTGGATGGAGGAACGAACACAGAATTCTTAATGAACCAAACACCACAGATAAAAAATCACATTGCATCAGATCGGGTGAAGGTATAGTCCATGCTAAACAAGCTTCATCGTGAGGCCCTTTTCGGCCAATCCTTTGGTTGGGTATAGTGATGTTCTACCACTTGCGTACTAAGATATGCCATTGAGGCGGTGCACCATCTTGCTGCCGAATGAAATTATCTGGCTCACTTTCTTCAATTGAGGAAATAGCCATAGTTGTAGAACGTCAGGATAGGCAGAATCAGTTCAAATTGGTTCTCCGAAAACGAAAGTCCCATACTTTCCCCACTTTCCACCGAGATATGGCACAAAAAACTTTCAATTTAGGTGAGTCTCGTTGCAATTCTAGCACCTCATGAGGATTTCTAAGCTCCAGATGCGCGCATTATGAGTGTTCATATGTCCACTGAGGTGAAACGTTGATTAATCGCTGAATACGACATAATCCATATAATTTTCATTAATATGCATAAAAATGTAGTTTGCGAAATTGGCGCGTAAACCGTAGTCTATCGGTTTTAGAGCTTGTAGCAAATGCAGACGATAAGGACGTAGTTCTAAGCATTTGCTTAAAATTTTCCAAACAGTCGTTACTGGCATTGCTAATTTACAACTAGCAAGCTGAATTGATTTCTTTGAGCTACGCAAGAAAGAGTCTCTCACTCGAGCAATACTCTAGAGCAGGGGTCGGCAACCTTTTAGCTGTGGCGTGCCAAACCAGTCTACCAATATTATTCAGCGTGCCACATAGTAAGACACATTGGAAATTATTCGATTCCCGTAATAATGCATGCAGAGTTAGAGGTTAATAATATAGATTCACAGTTTTATTTTATATTAATTTTGCATCATTTAAAGTTATTTATTAACAAAAGATAAACAACTTAAAATACCCTTCCTTCAACATAAACAAAAAAAATTAAAATTGTACACATATTACGTATCTTTTAAACATATTTATTAAAATAAGAAATGCAGCATAAAATATAAATATTCCCCTGCAATAGTGTTAAATAAAAAAAAAAGTAAATTTTTCAATGCAAACCCTGTCTGTGCAGCGCTCTACTTCATGTCACATTATCAGGGGTATAATGTGTGACTTTCAATTTGACACGAATCTAAACATTCATTTGTTAAACGGCTTCTTGGTGGACCCAAATACTTTTTATAAGGGAAAAGATTTGTTCACATAGATATGTAGAACCAAAAGTGGAAAGCAGAGTACATGCAGTTTACTTTCATCAAACAATTAAATCTCTCCAGCAATACATTCATAAATATACAAAATAGCTGTAGATTTATGTTTAGAGTTATCCAACAGGTTTTCTTTGTGATTCTGTTAATGTCCATAATTTTGAAAATATTTGTCAATATCAACTTTATCCACTCAAAAATTGACAAATTTGATGCGCAGTGCAGAGTGCCACTGAAAATTGTGCCACGTGCCAAATGTGGCACGCGTGTCATAGGTTGCCGACCCCTGCTCTAGAGTGTTGCTCGGTATGACCAAGGCTTAGCGAAGAGCTCTTCGTTAGCCTTGGTCATACCGTACTTTTCCCTTTACAAAGACAGCCAGTTGTTTCAAACTGATGATACCATCTACGAATACTCTTATCGTTTGGAGGTTGACAACTGAACTTAATAAGGAACGCTCGTGGTACAATAATAGCAGATTCTGTCTTTTCAAACTGGGAACACAAAACGCTTTCTGCTCACTAGTCTACTAGCGAGCTGATCGGCGGAAAAAGGGGGGAGGATTAGCATGCGTTTTGCGCGCACGCGTGTACATGCCAGCAAACAAACCGTTCACTCGATGTATGAGTCATACTAATATGTAAAATGTAACAAATACTATAAAACGTTAAAACTCCGATATTTTTTTGAAACATCCGGTATAACTGACATCTTTCATTTGAAGAAATATTTTGGAGTGTCAATGGGTGAACAAAAATGATGGAGTGTGTCACTTATATGCAGCAAAATAATCGAATATGATCCCATCTATACTTCATTAACTGTGGATTGTATAGAATAGGCGTCTAGATTATATAATTGAGGAAAACTTGGAGCTACAAGTTCAGAAGAGCGCTATTTCATTTAACCACGTTGCAATGTATGTATCTAATTTGTTCGGGTGAAATCTTACAACTCAATTTTGAAGCTGATATCTTCAACCGATTGAGCTGAAAGTTTGCAAACACATTTAGTTTGGATGACAATGTATGTTTTGACTATTTATACTCCGATATTGCAATTAGTTAAAAAGATATTAATTAAAAACCTCAAACGCATAACTGTTTTACCCCTGTGGGCTGTTTATTCTGTTATACTCGGCGACGAAAAATGAATGAGATAAGGGGAAATTTTTTTGGAGGTTTGACGTTTTTAAAACAGCGATCTAATTTTTTCTATGAAACTCAGACAAAAAAAATATAATTACAGAATCGGAAAGATCATTTATTTCGCCATGATACGGTATAATTTTTTTAACAAAATAATAATATTTGTATTTTTTACGATTTTTTTAAATGAGTCAAAATTGATGCGTTTTTATAAATGTGATGTCTACATCGTTGCGCATGAATTTTTTTCCCGTTTAAATGAAACGACATTCCATACTAAAACAGTTCATGCCTCGCTCTTTTAGAACCATTCATTTAAAATATAAAATGCCGAAAACTTTTTTTTACGATTTTTCAAAAAATACTCAAAATTTTAACTAAACATTTAAAAACTTCGTCATTTATGAAGATAATCTCACGAAACTTTTTATTCATGTGTAGAAAAATATTATCCGAGATCTATACAAAGATTGGAAAAATTGTTTTAAAACTACGGATTTAAAAAAAAAATTGTGTTTTTCGTCTAATACCCTTTTTGCGAGAATTGATTCAGCTAAACCGGGTATGGTGAATCAGCGTTGAATGAGATAAACAGACTGAGAATCCTGTCCAGCGATAGCTATAAAGTAAAAAATAAATTAAAAGTAAAAAAAACTTTTTTAAAGGCTTTTATTTAAATGCGCTAAAAAGAATAAAATAAACTTATCCTTTACATCTTTTTTTACTATCAATTTATAAAGTCATTACACAATTTATATGATATAAAAGCTTGACAGGAGATTTACCTGTGTGGATAAACAAGTAAATTAAATAACTTGATCTGATTGATTTTAATTTTTAAAATTTTCAAACGAAGTAAATACGAGTACTTTAATCTCGAGACGAGCTTTTATATCATATAAATTGTGTAATGACGTTATAAGTTGATAATAAAAAAAGTTTTAAAGGGGGAGAAAGTTTATTTTTTTCTTTTTTGCGCATTTAAATAAATGCTTTTTAAAAAAGTTTTTTTTTTTTAACTTTTAACTTATTATTGAGGAGATCTGATTTTGTTTGATTCCAGAAAATTATTTTCTGGGCGAAGTAGGGAACCCTTTGTTATCTCAGTCAATTATGAAAGGGTCACATTTGGGATGTCTTGTATGTGAAAGAGGACAAATATTTAGTTGAATGGTTTTTATGTTACCATTTAGTTACATTAAAATATTTTTGATTCAATTGTTCTTCTTGACACAAGTGTAGTAGATTAAAGGTAATAGGAAGACTTAATTATATATTCCTTTGAATTTTTTGTTCCTAATTTTTTATAACATTGGAATTTTTTAAAGTAGTCTTAGTCAAATTTTTACGCAGTAGTGAGAAATCAAATAGCATAATTATGATTAATAATTACTTAATAAATATTTTTACATATATCAATGTCTTAAGTGTGGATCAATGGGCTCAATTCATGACAGTCACGTGATAAAGACAAACACGTGTTCTCCATTGAATTCAAAACAGACATCAAACTAATTGTACTTGTTGTTCCACTTGTAAAACCCGAATAAAATTTCAAGTTTTATAATTGGGTAAAAAGGTTCAAATGCTATAAAAAATAAATTTTCTTTAAAAGGTTTTAAAATTAAAAAAAATTAATTTACGCATATCTTTTTTAAGAGAAAGTTTCTGGTAAGATCAAAAGTTGGCAACAACGAAATGCATGAATTGATTAGCTGGAAAAACATGATTGCTTTCATCATAGGACTATGACATCACATGAGAATTTGAACTGATTGGTTAAAAATACGTAGTGATCAATGTCATGTGACTATGACGTCACATGAATTGAGCCCATTTCATGGTTATTTTAGTAAATTTCTATTGACATTTCAAGAATGTAAATTTTTTTTTATTATAAAAAATCCCATATTTACATAAAGTGAAAGCATTACTCACCAATATGACGTCCTTCTTTGTTAAAAGAAAATGATCCGATTCCAGATAAGACAAAATGAGATCATTATTTTCTCCTGGATACAACTGGAAGTTATTTTTCAAAGCAAATCACAAATGTTATGAATTTTTATAATACATTTAATAACTAGCATACATAATAATGAACTTAAATATACATTTTTCTTTCGGAATTAGGTTCAATATAGAGGGGTTTTTTTCCTCTGATTTTCACAAAATAATTAAACCGACCAGTAAAAATAGTTTTAAGCTTAAACAGATGCGTATATTTTTTTCGAAAATAATAAAAAAAAATATTCATATTTTGACTTTAAATGTTATAATTCTATTTAATTTGGTAGTTACCTAAATTAAACTAAATTCAGTGGCGCAATAGCCCATGTGAGCCAAGGCCTATTGTGCCCATCGCAGTGTACTTGACCTTGGGCACTGAAAGACATGAGCAAATGCTCCGGTCATGTGGTCAGTCTGACATGGTATATTCTGTATACCAGTAGTATACTCTGAATACCAGTTCAATACTGTCAGTCAGTATACTCTGAATATATATACTAAATGGATAATATATTTTTTTCTAAATATAAATGGGAATGTTTTGAGCTGCATGTACGAAATTTTTTCTTCGAATAGAAAACATGATCAATTGTGTTAAAATTAGCTATGCTATATACAAAAAAAACCAAATTCTACATAAATTTAATCCTTGATTTTAAGGATTTATATTATACAAAGAAATATCTATATATATTACTATCTATATATATTACTATATATATTTCAAGTTGTCATATAAAATAATTTACTCTATAAAATTTAAGGACACTTTACTCTTCTTGAAACCACACAGGAAAACTTTAATTTTTCTACAACGACGCAAGATGGAAAAGCATATTAAAATTATTATACTTATAATTCTTATTTTAATGTAATTGCTTAAAACAGAAAACTCCCCCCCCCTTCTATTTAAATGAGATAATTTATATATACAGTAGACCCCAAAAGTGTTCGTACACTTGCAATTTCCTATAAAATTTAATGTTTTTGACTAATAAAAATTAATATATTGGAATTGTAATTTTTTTATGATATTTGCAACTTGTTCTTAATAGAATGGCATAATTATTTTTTTAAATGATATAACTATTATTTTTAAAAATTAATAATCAAAAAGTTATTGAAAAATTTCGCCACAAAAGTCTTCGTACACCTAACAAAAATCTCAACTTAGCCTTAAATATTGTATTTCTTTCTTACTTTAGTACTTAGTAGGATATCTCTTAGTGTTCAAAATAACTTTAAAATGTTTTGGTGTAGATTTAATTAGTTTTTTGTAATTTCTGCATCGGTTTTCCTCCATGCTTCTGTTATGATTGTTTTTACTTCCCATTATGTCATGTTTTCTTTTTTTAAATCAAATTTTCACCAAATATGTTCTACTGGGCTAAATAAACTGATTAAGGAGGTTTTTTCAGAATTTCAAACAGTTATAGAGACACCAGCGGCGTACATTGAGAGCAGAGCGCTTGACGTCATTATCCTGTTAAAAAATGAAGTAGTTCAAATTTTCTATATCCAAATTTTCG
Source organism: Trichonephila clavata (assembly GCA_019973975.1). Taxonomy (NCBI): domain Eukaryota; kingdom Metazoa; phylum Arthropoda; class Arachnida; order Araneae; family Nephilidae; genus Trichonephila; species Trichonephila clavata. The sequence goes on along the minus strand of BMAO01006942.1, from coordinate 20,590 downwards.
CCGGATAATTTAAAATTTCACTTTAAAATATTTAAATAGAGCTGATGATTCACAATACCATCAAAAAATACCAAATTACCTAATTTTGAGGCCAATTTACACCTCCACGCAAGAACTTCTCTATCTCTATGCTTCAGCATGGATGTGGAGGAGTTCTTGTTCCACATAAATTCATGGGATTAAATTCCTCATTTTTTATTTACAAACTGTTATATGCCCATCAGAACCAAAAATGTTTAATTTTCCGTCATCGCAATCAATTTGCTGTCAATTTTGAATTTTCTGAAACTTAATTCCAAGAATCAAATTGGATTAATGAACCATGGAAATGAAAGTGTTCTTGCGTGGAGGTGTAAATCGGCCTCAAAATTAGGTAATTTGGTATTTTTTGATGGTATTGTGAATCATCAGCTCTATTTAAATATTTTAAAGTGAAATTTTAAATTATCCGGCGAAAATTTGGATATAGGAGACTACTTCATTTTTTAACAGGATAATGACGCCAAGCGCTCTGCTCTCAATGTACGCCGCTAGTGTCTCTATAACTGTTCGAAATTCTGAAAAAACCTCCTCAATTAGTTTATTTAGCCCAGTAGAACATATTTGGTGAGAATTTGATTTAAAAAAAGAAAACATGACATAATGGGAAGTAAAAACAATAATAACAGAAGCATGGAGGAAAACCGATGCAGAAATTACAAAAAAACTGATTAAATCTACACCAAAACATTTTAAAGTTATTGTGAACACTAAAAGATATCCTACTAAGTACTAAAGTAAGAAAGAAATACAATATTTAAAGCTAAATTGAGATTTTTGTTAGGTGTACGAAGACTTTTGTGGCGTAATTTTTCAATAACTTTTTGATTATTAATTTTTAAAAATAATAGTTATATCATTTTTTAAAAAATAATTATGCCATTCTATTAAGAATAAGTTGCAAATATCATAAAAAAATTCCAATTCCAATATATTTATTTTTATTAGTCGAAAACATTAAATTTTATAGGAAATTGCAAGTGTACGAACACTTTGGGGGTCCACTGTATATATATAGTAAAACAACTCACTTTCCATAAACCTTTACAAGATTCATCTAAGATTTCAGTTTCTTCATTTTGCTCACTGAAGCTTTTTAATTCTTCACCAAACAAAAATCTTGCACATTTTTTGAGTAAAAATTTGCATTTTATAGAAGCAGCCATAAGCCTTCAATATTTTCTAAGCACTTTTATAACTTTACTAACTCCTTATTTAGCTTCCTATGTTTATGTTTCCAAACAATTAGCTAATAATTATTTTAACGTAGTAGATAATAGCGGAAATTCACTAAGTCATGCATTTTATATCGCGTTTGAAATATGCAGACGATTTCGTCGATGCAAATTTTGTGACTTTTTTATAAATAAAACAAAAATTTCATCCATGGCTTGATTTCTAGATTAACCTAAGGGAGAAAATGCAGATTAGACGAAAAATAAATTAGCTATTTATTTTTGCTTTTTCGAATAAAATGGCTGTAGTCATAAGCTATCAAAGATATTCAGTTTGCTTTTCTGGAAAACGAAAAAGCAAAAGAAACAAAAAAGGAACGATTTTCAGATATACACAAATTTATTTAAAACTAAAAACTTAAAAGGTTTATAAAAAATTTATTTTTTAAAAAGATAATGATTTAATAATTTGTAAAATTATACCTAATAACTAATGAGTCTCTCTGAATAACTTTACCAAAACTTGCTTTCATTTTGGAAGACCCAGTGATAAATTTTGCTCCACTATTCGCAAAAAAAAAAAAAAAAAACATACAATGTGTTTGATTTTACCTAAGAATGCCTCCACGACGAAATAAGGAGAAATGCCAACAAATTACGGAGTTTGAACGGGGGAGGATTAAAAGTCTTCGAGAAGGAGGATTTTCCTATCGTGCAATAGGAGCTCGTGTGCAGCAGAACAGTTCCACATTCATGCGAGTTTGGAAGCAGTGGATCAACGAGCACCGAACAACTCGAAAAACTGGCCGTGGATGACGGAAGGTGACGTCAGCGTGCGATGATCGACACCTGCTCCGCATGGCGGTGAATGACAGTACAGATTCCTCCAGGCAGTTGGCAGCACGTTGATCTACTACTATAGGTGTACTAGTGTCGGCTTCGTCAATTCGTCGACGTCTGCTGCACCGTGAATTGCGTGCAAGGGTGCCTTTATACAGGATCCCTCTCATGGCAAACCATCGATTGCTGCGTCGGCAAAGGGATCATGAGCACAGAGCCTGGTAAGCTGATTGGACCAAGTTGCTTTTCAGATGAATCACTCTTCAGTTTGTGGGACCATGATGGCCGCATTCGTGTTAGACGCTATGTCAGTGAAAGCTGCCTTCTAGAGTGCGTATCGAACGACATAGTGGCCTAACAACCGCAGTTATCATTTGGGGTGCGATTTCGTATCATGGACGATCCAATTTACTACGAATTGAGGGTAATCTCAACAGCAACAGGTACGTCCGTTAAGTGCTACAGCCCGAAATTGTTTCCTTCCTTCAAGACAGCCATTGAGCTATCTTTCAGCAGGATAATGCATGTCCACATGTTCAAACACTGTTCGGGACCTGTTCAGCCCAACATATGCAACTTCTTCCTTACCCTGCGTATTCGCCGGATATGTCGCCTATTGAGCCCGTGGGGCATTTGGTTGGTCGGCATCTCGCTCGTGATCCGTATCCTGTACCTTCAAAAGACAAACTTTTGCTGCGCATATAAGCAATATGGAATTCTCTTCCACAAGCAGACATTCAAAATCTGTTTGACTACATGCCACATCGTATAGAAGCACTTATTGCAGTGTGTGGTGGCTACACCAAATACTGATATCGGACACTTAATATTGTTTTTTTTTTTTTTTTTTTTTTTTTGCTTTGAAAATTTTGTTATTTATTTTGTACTAATATTAGTCGTTTATGCATTAATTTTCATTTAATTCTGATGATTCCTTCTTGGTGTTGCATTTTTTACAAACAGCAGTTTATGTTAAAAAGGGAATCGATATACCTAAATTCTTTTTTAGTTTGCATAACTCTCTAACAGAAGGGATTCGTTCCAAAGAAAAAAGAACTTTGAAAGTTGAAATCTTTAATAACCCTTGGATTGATCTTGATTGTATAAAAATTGAGTGTTTTCCTTTTTCGAATTTCTTGATATTTTGTTGATACAGGTGAAGAGTTGCGAGAAAAAGGCTGAGATTTTAAGTTCTCATTTTGAACTATATAAAAGTATGGTTTGATTTGTGAATGTTTATTAACATCGTACTTTGAAGTAGCATAAGGGCTATCGGTGACTTATAATTTTAAACCACAGGCAAGTGACGTGATGATATCAAACTGGCACCTTTTTTTTTCATGTAGATATTCATAGTAAAATATCACCTCAAACACTATTATCAATTCTTTTTAAATGAACTGTATCTCTATATGTACCTACAAGATTATTTTAATAACACTCATAGTAAAAACTTGATTGCAGAAATTGAGGAAACAAATAGGAAGAAAGCTATGAATTGAAATGAAGAACAACTCTGTAATATTTCAACTGCATCCGTAACTTTAATAATCAAATGATAAACAAAGGTGAAAATATTTTTTGAGTGCAATGTACTAATGTATTGAACTCAGTACCTTCCGATTCGTAAGCGCATAACTTACCACTAGACAAAAGTGATCACTCCTGTCCGGAGGCTATTACTGGCTTATTTAGATTTCGCCACAGTACTCCCCACCAGTGAGTCGGTGGATAGGCGAACGAACGAGATATTTGATGTTATGGCGAGCGTGGGAGTTGCTACTATTGCGTCAAGTGAGTCTGACGACTTTGCTGCACCGAGTGGATCCGACGACTTTGCTGCGCCGAGAGGGTCCGGCGACTTTGCTGCGTCAAGTGAGTTTTGACGACTTTGCTTGCTCTTCTTGCAAGTAGATGGCGCCATGACACATCAGAAGATTTTGCGTTTTTTTTTTTTCAGCCGAGGTCACCAATATCGGAAGTTTTGAACTCGGTACCTTCCGATTCGTAAGCACGTAACTTACCACTAGACAAAAGTGATCACTTTTGTCCGGAGGCTGTTACTGGCTTATTTAGATTCCGCCACAATATCAAACTGGCACCTTTTTTTTTCATGTAGATATTCATAGTAAAATATCACCTCAAACACTATTATCGATTCTTTTTAAATGAACTGTATCTCTATATGTACCTACAAGATTATTTTAATAACACTCATAGTAAAAACTTGATTGCTGAAATTGAGGAAACAAATAGGAAGAAAGCTATGAATTGAAATGAAGAACAACTCTGTAATATTTCAACTGCATCCGTAACTTTAATAATCAAATGATAAACAAAGGTGAAAATATTTTTTGAGTGCAATGTACTAATGTAAAATATTACATTAGTGGTTTTCTTCAATTGATTTTTTCGTTTTTAGTGATAGTTAATTTGCGTTACATTGATTGAAGAACATGTCTCTGAATTCGACTCCTGGACATACTTCATCCAGTTCTTACGATTCACATTACGATCCTTCATTCACAGCTGAAATTACGGCCAAAATGCATGTTCCAGATAAAATTTGTGTAATTCAAGGTGTGGAACGCCCTGAAAGTAATATGTATCAACCTGAAGATGTAAAATCCAGTATGAATGTGCCAGATCGTATAATTGTTGCTGGTAATACACGTTTATAAAGCAATTTTGTTTTGATAAGTATAAAACTTGTGAATGACTATGTGAATAGCAATAACTCATATTAGAGTGCAATTCTTTCTCATTAACTATTCTAAAATGTTATCATTTCAAAGCTGTGTGGATATTGTGATTTATTCTTAGCTTATGTAATTTTTGAGTAGTCGCCGGTTAATTGAATCACTAGCTGCATGGCCCGTCGTTGCATGTGCTTTTACCGTGTGTATAACTTAACCCGCCTGTTAATATATGTATGTATGTATTTACTTTTGCACTTTTAAATTTAGTTATGCTGTTGATTTCATAAAATAGGTAAAAGATAACATTGGGGGGGTATACATGAATTATTGAAGAATTTTAGAGGAGCTAGAAAAAAGAGATCTAATTTTGACTTGTGTATGGATGTGTATCTATATTTGGATGATACAAATCCTTTCATATTGTTGAATTTTAATCACTTCTAAGCATTCTTAGTAGATGTCTGTTATCTTAAGTGTTTATCTAGTCTGATAGAAATAATTAAGATCCAGATTTTTTTTACATAGATTTACAACAGTATCATTTAATTTATTTATAATGGAGCAGAGTTTTTCATATTTCAGACCATCTTTGGTATGCAATCATTTTCTTGGGGAAGCAAATTTTTCAAATTATGGGGTCAAAAAGAGCAAAACAAACTTTCTAAAATGTGTATTTGATCAATCACAATGATAAGAAAGAGATATGATGCAGTTCAAACATTCCATCCATGCAAAAAATATCTAAGTACACTTATTTTTAAAAAATATTTTTTTTATATATTTATTTTTTTGTGTAAAAATTATTGTTTTATTTGATTTTAGAATTATTTTTGTTTGTGATTTTAGTGAGCTGAAAAGGGTAATAGTTTTAAGAATGACAAAAATAATTTAAATCTTTCTCCTTCTGTCCTTCAGAGTTTCATGTTAGATGGTGTCACAGGAGCAGGTCTATAATTCATTTTAACATTTTAAGAAATATTTCTTTAACTAATTGCATATTTAAAATTGTATGGTTTTATGGATTCCTTAAATTATTTGCTAGATTTTGGTAATTTCAGCACATTCTTGTATTCACCAGTTCACAAGAAGATTGCCTCGCGATACAAAATGCATTGGTTTACTCTCAAATTTTAGTATTGTAGTTTCTTGTTATGGAGTTTTTTTTAATTAGGCAGGAGAGAATTTCAGTAATTTATATTCCAGATTTTCTTCAAATTTTATATAATCCAGGTTTTTAAAGAAAGCATTAAAGTTCTATTACTATATTACTACAGAATTTTTTTAAGGAAGAATTAAAAGTCAATGTAAATGAGTAAAGTATTAGGTTATATTCAAAGTTTTTTTAACATTTAATATTTATTTTCTGTCTTTTATGCAACTGTTATTTATATATTGAGTATGTAAATTAAAAATGAAACATTTCTTAACTATCTAGCTATACTATTTTATTTCAAAAGTAATACTTTCTTATTAATTTTGTACTAGTTAATTTCTAGACTTAACACCTATTACTTTTATGAAAAATTTATAAGTACTCTTAACGCATATAAATAACATTTTAAAAATTAGATATACATATATTCTTACTTTCACCTAAGTAAACAGTATTATATTCAAAACCAATTCAGGTAAACTAATTAAAAAATTTTATCAAAATTTCTACCTCTTTGTACTTGATGCATTTCTGTTGTTGTTGCTTATGCCACCTAATCAATAGTAACATCAGATCAAGGTCTGCAAAAAAGGGCTAGAATTTTACGCCTGTCATTAGCCTAAGCTTTTGAGCCCTCATGAAGGTGACAGTGCGATTTTGCTCGGTGATGCATTTCTTGTTATGTTGGTCTGATTTATATTTTGATTTTATCTTTTCTCTGTTTTAAGATATGTATGTTAGATGCTATGGTTGCTGTGAATAAGTTTTGTCAGAAGATGTTTGAAAAATATCCATTTATAAATGTAAAAGTTCAATTAATTTGTGTTTAAAAAAATCAAAGTTAATGTTTTTAAAAAATTTTTAGGTGATAATAAACATATTACAATGAGAGAATCTTTACCTGAGCTAAAATTTGAAACTCCTTTACCGTACCAACATCAAAATTTTGCTCTTGCTGCTCCTCCAGATGTGTTAACTGTGGATGAATACCCATATCCTACAGTTGATATCAAACCTCTTACAAAAACCGTGGAAAAAAAACCTGTTTTGGACCAATCATTTAACAGGTAAAGAAATTTTATATTTATAATTTTTTTCCAATAATTTTAGTTTTGAATAAAAAGTTTAGCTTACATATTGGTGTTATTTTCAAAGGGAAGCAATTTCTATCACATATCCACAAATTTTTATTTTTATACCCACTGGCATAACTGGTCCTGAGTGGGCCTTGTATCAAAAATTTCTTGGGGGCTCTTTTTTTGGGACCCTTTAATATTTCAAGATTTTTTGCTTATGTATGCTGAGGCCCTGTATCATTGATACAGCAGTAGCTATGCCTCTGTTTATATCTCGAGGTCATAAAAAACCGTTATGCATCATATTTTCTCCAATGTTTGTTTTCCTATTTTTCAGGGACCTGCCACATTTCAGACTATTTCATAGCTCCTAAAACTTTTGAAATATTGCATAGAAACTATTATGGTGTGTTCTGAATTTTATTTAGCTTTATCCAAATGGGTTTTGTTCATATTTGAATGACAAGAATATAAAAATCTGTATATAAATTACTTTGGAAATTAAAATGGCGTATAAAAGTGTCTAAAAAAAAATAAGTGACTCCCTGAACTTAATAGCATTGAAATATTCTGTATTATGCCAGAAAAAATAGGGAATAAGAGAAAATATTTTATTTTTTATAGCATCACACTTATTTCTTCTTTCTAAAGCTTATTCTTCTGTTGACAATTTCATTTTTGCTTCCATTATTTTAGAAAGTTCAAATAAACTAGCCATTTGTTTTTAACTAGTTAAGTTAGAGATGTTCATATTAAGTTTTGTTGAGCAATTTGCTTTGTCTGTGTCTTTTGTCTGTTCTTAGTGTCTTTATCTTATATGTACATTAACTATAAAGTTAACAATGTATGTACTTTTAATATTTTATGAATAAAAATTGTGTTATTTTATAAAAAAAGTTCCTTAAGAATATATTTTCTTATTTAACAAAAGTATGTTCCTTTTAAAAAACACTCCCTTTCCCATCATTTTAGTACACAATCTTTTTAAGGATTAAAGCAACTGCACACAGCTCTGCTTAGATGTGTGCGACTCCTCAGACTTCTGCCTATATGTATTGAAAAATAATTATGTGTATTGAAAATTGTTTCCCTTTCTGTTTATCCTTTGTAATTATCTATTGAAAAAAATTTAACTATTTACGTATACATGGGGTTTAAATATTAAACTGGATTAAGACTGCCTCTCTTTTATGTATTAAATTGTTTTTAATAAACAAAGTTCCTTGAGAATCGGTCAAAATATTAGAATTATAATTCGGCACAAGTTCGATATACGGACTTTTTTTTGGCAGTTTTTTTGGCGCCCTTTTCGGGCGATTCTGCGCCAGATTCTGTCTACCCTGATTCCCCTGTTTTCCGGTCCGGGTCGCGTTCCACGGGGTTTTTCGTTTTATGACGAATTTTCCAATCAGAGCAGTAATGTTTTTTTGGGGGGAAGGGAATGGAATTCTCTCTCAGACACCCTTCTTTTCAACTATTCAGACATAGATATTTCCGGACAAGAACTCACTGCCTTATTTCCAATTATTTCTTAATATTTATAAAGAAAACTTATTTAATATTTATTAATAATGTATCATATTTATTTAATATTAAAATTATTTATAAAAAATAGTTATTTAATATTTATTAAAGTTTATTTTTAATTATTGATTAGGTTGAATATTCTTTCATTATTAGGTTGTATTTCAATTCTTTTATTATTATTACCTTATTTCTTATTCATATTACTTATTAATATTTCTTTTTAATTACTGAAAAATTATTTAATTATTGCTTAGGTTGACTTAATTCTGTCATTATTAGGAAATATATTCTTTTATTATTAACATTCATTTTTACTTATTGATAAATTATTCCAGTTATAGATTAGGCTGACTATCAATTTTTACATTATTATTATTAATTTATAAAGAGATTAATTTAAATTTTAAAAACCTTGTTATTTTATATACCTTTAAATATTGTAACCTGTTCCCTCTAACCATGGGACTATTTGCAGTGTTTATCCCAAGTATAAGAAAGTTCTGTCAGAAACAGTTCCTGTTTTATTTTCTAGCAAAAAGGCCACATTTGGGGAGAAAAAGGGAGTATTTAATCTTTATTTTGTTTATGAAATATGTAGGGATAGGAAACTATTTTTAGATTTTGCAAGAAAAACTCATCTGATTAAATTAGAATTTTTTACTGAAATTGTAATGTTCTGATGAAGTTTGAGAAGAAAAATTCTATTTTAGATGGTTAATCATAGATTAGCAGAAATTCCAGGAATAACAAGATATGTGGTTCAACTAAAACCATACATCATGGCTTGTAGTTCAACTAAAACCATACATCATGGCTTGTAGTTCAACTAAAACCATACATCTTGACTTGTGGTTCAGTTGCAGCAAACTAAAATTAAATGAGATTTTTCGTCTCACTTATCATTTGATCATGGGAACCAGAACAAAACAGACCAAAGCTTATTTCTATTTATCTTCTGGTACAGTTGCAGATTGGGGGCAATTTGTCATTGAAGTTATTCTATATTATGCAGAAGTCGACAAATCGAATTCAGAGGGTAAGCAGTACACAACAGATCTTGTGACATTCTAGTCAACATTTTAAAGGAATGGATAGAGCCTGGAACTATGATTTTTCCAACATTTAAAAATTTAGGACAAGAAGGTTTGATCATTTGACGTTAAATCATAGCCTTCATTTTGTAAATCCAGTAACGAATTGCCACACAAATACCATAGAAGGCACTTGGAAGCATGTTACAGATTCACTCCCTACCTGCAATAGAAAAATAGATTTAAAATTTCATTTGTTGCTGTATATAAGTTTAGAAAATGAAGCAAACAGCAGGGAGTGGATTGTTTCAATAAGTTTTTAAAAATTGTTAGGGACATCAACTGGGCTGAGAAGGGCTTAGGTCAAATTCTTTAAAAGGGGAATTTAATCAAGATTTTTTATCACCATGATTTTTACCACAATCTATCTTGCTGACAAGTGATGACTTTGGCCATTGTGTGACAATTTTTTTATACAAAAAGTGCTGCAAGGTAAGTTAATTCTATTTATATTTATTTTATTCAATGTAAGCAAGAAAGATTCTTCTTATATTTAATTTATGACTTTAATTTTAATGTTAATTTGCTTTAATATGTTAAGTTTTAATGTTTCTCTTCTAGGCTTAATGATGATAAATAGAACAATTTGTTCATTACTATTCTGAATCACTTAAAAAAATAGATTTTTATTCTTAAATTCAATGCAGTATTGCTAAAATAATCATTAACTATTTACATTTAGTTCTATACAAATTTGTCCTTTCACTACTTTTTTTAGTTTAATATTATGTAGGAAAAAAATTTTACATGATTCATTTTTATGCTTCTACTAAAGTTAGAAAGAATCCCCCACACCATTAATTTTCGTACAGAGGTGGCGGGGGGGGGGGGTAAACTTAGATCGAAGACAGGAACTTTGCAAAACTATTTAGTCAGGAGGAAGGGGGAAGTATCGCGGCGTTTCCTGGCGGCTAAGGGGGAACTCGGGGGGGGGGAATTGCAACCCTGTGATTCCCTTGGCGACTGCTGTCGCCGAAAAAAAATTTGGCGATTTTTGAAAAAAGTCCGTATATCGAACTTGTACCTATAATTCTAAGTCAGTTAAAGTCCAATTTATTGGTAAAAATGCTATCATAGAAAAATACTCCTCAAAGTGATTTCCAGCAACATTTGCATATTTGAGAGGACTCTTGAATGTATAAGGAATGCCCTTAAGCTCCCCCTCCCATCCAACAGAAGTAACAAAAACATTCTGTACCATCAAAATGAATAAAATTGAGTGTTGAAATGACTTTTTTTCAGATTTAAGAATAACCTTAATTAATTTTAATTATTAGTGTAAACATAAAATGGTAAAATCCCAGCACAGCACACTGCTGTATTTGGCGACAAAAGTTTTTTGCCAAATGGCGCCAAGTAAACACGTTTTTCAAAATGGCGTCAGAGACATAAACAAGAGGGGGAAACGTGGCTTTCAAAATGGCGTCAAAAGACGAAAAACATTGAAAAAATGGGGTTTCTAAAACAGACAACATAGGAAACATGAAATCAAAAATAAATTAAATGCAAATTTCAAGCATCCATTACAAGATTCTATCAATCCTTCATTCACACAAAAAACAATCATTACTTTCTTACCTTTTATTCAGAAAAGAAATCCATCCATTGTGTTTTTACGAAGAAAACGTAGTTTCTAAAGCAGCTTCAACAATAAAAACTAAAAAAGCGTTGCTTTTAAAACACTACAGTGGGGAAAGAAATCCAGTATGAATGCCTTAGGCTGATGAACTAACGATCTCCATTTCTCTCAAAAACAAATTATTTTCATATTTTGGACATCCATATCTACTGAAATATTTTCACTCATTCACAAAGCAAGCATTTCTTTCTTACATCTTTCATTCAAAAGAAAAAATATCCATTCATCGAGCTTCAAAAAAGAAAATGTGGTATCCATAATGGCTTCAAGAAGATAACAGAAAAATCGTTGCTTCTAAGATGCAATAGAGAGAAAAAACATCGTCCAAATTGAATTTTTCAACACATCTTCCTTTCTCTGTAACAAATATTCTTTCAGCAGTTGTTTAATTTTTTTAAAAAAAAGAAAAAAAATCCACTCATTCTTTCATTTTCAGCTTTCCAGAAAAATCTTACTTGCTTTCAAGTTGACCATCAGAAAAAAAATAACCTCTGTCCAAAAAATCCAGTCTGAATTGGGTTACTATTCCCTAAATTTTGCAGGGTTACCATATTGTAACCTTTATCGCCAAATAATTTGTCACCAAGAAGTGTGCCCTGCTAGGATCCACCCCATAAAATTCAAGAATAAAGAAATTATTGGTATTATTGATTGAAAAAGTTTTTTACAAATTTAGAAAGTTTAATTCCAACATTATAATACTTAGGTAATGGTTGTTCTTGCAATGGAATTAAAAACATATTTGAAAGTTCTTAGTTTTTTAAAGGAATGGAAAATGTTACTTTGTTTAAAGGTTATAAAAAGTATTAATTGGTCAAGATAGCCTTAACTGCCCCCCCCCCCCCCGCTTTCTCAAGCATGCACATGTATGCATATAACTGGCTCTTTGATACCTTAGTTGCTTTATTCCACTTAAAAAGGGGGCATGAATGCATACTAACTGCTATTAACAGATTAACAAAATTTGAAAACAGAGCCCTTCCCTATTTGTAATAACTACAACTGGTACATACCAGAATTTGGCATATTTTCTATTTGGTGTGTTTAACTTCTCTCACCATCCCTTAATTTATAATTAACACATTTTCTTCAGAATGTGTCCTACTTTTAAATGACTCAATTATTTATCTATTTTGAGTTGCCACTTATAAATTTGGTTGTCATACTTATTTTGGGATACACATTATCAGAAAATTATATTGTGTATTTCATTTCTAAATGATTATTATGCTTTGTTAGTCTAAAAATTGAAGAAAACAATATAAAAACACACATTTTATTGTCTTCAGTATAATTGCCTTTTTAATTAAAAAATTATTAAGATATTCATAATAAAATATTTGTTCTAGCCTGTAATATATTTGTTAGATAACCTTTTTAACTAAATATTCAATTTTAAGAGTAGTACAAGTTTCTACAGCATTACTGAACAGAGGAATGCATGTTTATTTCTAACTTGTGTGTGTATTGAAAATGTGTTTGATAATCTGCAATGTTTAAAACTGCTAACTCATTGGCATTTTTCGTAACTGTGCAGAGAATATCTATTTGAATGTCTTTTATATTTATAGATATTGTTCTGTTCTTAAATAATAAGGAAAGATTTAAATGATCATCAAGGAATTAAATGAAAAAAATTCTTGTATAGCCAATTTCTACATTTTAACTGCTAAACACTACTTAATTTATAACATTCACATATATTTTAAATTTTTATTTCCTTAAAATTTGATGACTTAAGAAGTTAAATTGTTCAGAATGCATACTTTTGCATTTACTATTTTTTGACAAAATATACCATATTAGGAGATAATGTGATGTTTTCCTTTTCACCAACCAGTAAATAGCACAGTTATATATTTATATTATAAAAATACTTGAATATATGAAGCATGTATATGCATTTGGTGTGTACTGATATATTTGTGGTATGCTCATGTATTTGTGAAATTTTTTTTTGGTTGTATATACAGATACGTATATGAATTATCACTTAAAACTTTTTTTCTTCTTATTATCTATTAGTTTAGATTGTATTTAAATAATATTGTGTGTGTAAAATGAAAAGACAAAAAGCAAATAAAGAATTTAAAAGTAATTAAAAAGTTTTAAAATTAGTATTATTTTGTAAAAATGTTTAATTTAATTTATCTGCAGTTATATTTACATGATTCTCTATTCAAAGTTATAATAACTCTCAGTTAACCTGTAATGTTTTTACTTATCTAAAGGAAACAGATTCACTATATGTACTGGAAATGCATTTCGAAGTCCAAGCTAGTCCTCCATACCAATTATGCTATAATGAGGGAATATATATGTAATATTAACAAACATTTTTAAAAGCTGGCAGAAGCTTTAAATATGTTATCCTAGTATTATTAATTGTTCTAAAGTATTGTAAATGAATTAAATGGCATTTTTATACATAAACATATAACAGCATTTGCTTTTAAATATATTTTTCTAAACTTGGTGTTTTTATGTTTTTGGCAGTATGCATGATTTGAATGAGTCCTGCATGAGTTCCGTTAATGCTCCTGAAGAAGAAATTGCAATTCTTCGCAAACAAGTGCGTCACTTGTCCCGCAGAGTTCTCGCCATTGAGCAAGATAATCAGACACGTCAACAAAGAGAAATAATAATGTATACTCTAAGTATCACATATTTTTTCATTAAAGGATTGTTATGGTTGCATAGACATTTCTAAATTTTTCAAATTAAAATTTCGATGAATGAGAATTTACATAAATGGATGAAGTATTGATTTGAAAAGTTGTCATATGTGTTTGGAAGTTTTTATTTGTAAATAGAAAATTCCAATTTTGGTATGCTTTATATGTAATATTTGGTGTTTATAGCTATTAAAGTTATGTTTACAGAAATATAAACTGGTATTTTTAGTTAATTTAATTTCATATTTTATCATATGATACTTAACAATGCAATTAATGTAAATAATTGTCTTATTCAAATATAATATCAACATGGTTGCCTGAAATTAAAATATTAGCCTGTATTTTATTATTAGATCTCAAAATCCTCATCAGTATTGAATAGTAGTAAATAAAATACATGATTATTTATTCTTTAAGAATATATATCCTTTATGAATCTGGAATGATATGTTATTCTTTAAACAATATACTTACAAAGCTTCTACAAAATTTTTTTTAAAGTTTGTAACTTCTACTTCCATTGAATACAACATTTGTTTCATTGAAATAAAATTTCTTACATGAATCTCAGTATTTTATCTCTGTATGTCTCCATTGTAATTTTATTGCATTAAGTGATGCAACAAATAATTTGTAATTTTCAAATATAAAATATAATTAAGGGCTTCATAAACAGTATGAAAATGATTGCATGCACAAATGTATTTTTAAAAATCTACTTCATAAATTAAAATTAAAACAAAGGATTTTACCTTATTTATTTATATGTGCTATTTTATTCCTTGATATCATATTTGTATTGGTTATGTATATAAAGCAGCATTTATAGATGCTTATATGTAATACAGTGTTTAAATGAATCTTACTGATATGTCTTTAATGTATATTTGAAAATAAAATGTGATTATACAAGAACCAAATTCACATTTAAGTTGCAAATAAAATTAAAATTGTAAAATTATTTTATATGTTTTTGTTCCTAATTTTTAAGATAAGGTATATAAACAAATAGAGAAATAACAGTTGTAGTTTGATATGCATTCTATTTAAAAATTATTGTGAATATTTTAATCACAAAATAATTAATAATGAAATAGTACTTTTTAGTTTTGAAAGAAATTTATCTGTTTTAATTGGTTAAGTTATATTATGGAAGAGGGGGGAGAACTTTGATTTAGAGAGAGATTATAATGTGTGAATTGCATTTGATAAAAAAAAAATACATTTGCATTCTTTTACATTAAAATTCTATGAATAAACATAAGCTTATTTTCATAATTTAAATATTTTTAACTAGCATACGAAAGATGGGATTTAATTGTATTTCTTGAATATTCCTATATTAGTTGATGTTGGTTTTATAACATTTTCAGATTTCTCCTCTCCCCTATCCAAGTTATCTGCTTTAAGATCATTATTTAAACTTTTTAATATTAGATTAACTAGGTGTTCTCACCATTCAAAAATAAATTTTATCACAGCCAAAAATTAATTTTAAATGCCTTCTCTTTTATTGCTAATAATTATTTTTTAAAAATTAAATTTCAAAGTGGAATAAAAATAATTTATCAAGGGGTGCCTTACTACATTCTTATAAAAACTGCTAAAGTAAATCAGAGCCTCTTGTGAAGAAAATCATATTAGATAGCATAGACATAAAATGGAAAAGGCATGTGCATTAAAATGCAATGTTAAAAAGATGCATACAAATTTTACATGGAAGCATTAAGTGCTTTGAAGCAATAAAAAGATCTTGAAAAAGATGCTTTGGGGCAACAGTTTAGTTGCATGTAATTGGAAAAATAAACATTGTTTGAAAAGGAATTGCAGGAATTTAATTATGGTGTGTGGTCCTTTAAAACACACACCTATTTCTATGGATGTGTTGAAATTATGGATTTAACTTTAAAGAATGCTGTTCCACACTCTTTAAGTGCTATCTTCAGGTCCTGAATTATTAAAATGCATCAACTAAAAATCTCCTGAATATGCTTGATCAGATTTAGTTCAGGAAGACGCCGGACACACCATACTGCAATATTTTAGCTTCGATGATGCCCTCTCCATTTGAGCTTTGGTATTATCATGTATCAAAAGATTCATAATACCAGACCTATAAGATACTATCTATGCTGAATTAAATTTTAGATTAAAGCAAAGCATTAGAAAAAGCACAATCAATAAAGGTTTTATATTTTCTCTACAGTATTGATATTTATTAGTTAAAAGCAAATTTATATAGATTATTGAAACCAATGCTCAGGCCCAGTTTGTGATTTACTACACATTTCAGAAAATTATTCAATGTCGTATATTATATATATATATAGATAACATTCAAAATCTTTTCATGTTTTAAATAATAACATTCCAAAGATTCAATAGCTAATACTTGATAATTGTATGACTCATCTGAGAAAAAATTTAGATGTTTTTTTTTTATAATTTAGAAAGTTACTTCTTGCTTTATAAATTATCTAAGACACAGTTTAATGTGAAATATCTTAACTTTTCCCCTTGCTCTCTCTTCCAAAGATTTTGATTTCCATTTAATGTCCATAGAAGTACAAATATGTAAACAATAATTTGCAACTTTTTGTGTTAACTTCTTTACCCTTTAATTCTGATCCATTATTTTCATATCTGAAAAAAAGATTATTAAAAGGAGAAGACATTAGAATTACCTCTACAAAAAAAAATTTTAAGTTTGGTTTTGATTTAAACTCATCAAGCTTTGCTCTTATGGTCATAGATATTAGAAAACATTCTGTATGTTCAAATAACTAGTGTTGTATTTTAAATCCTGCAGATAAACTTTTTGCAAAATATTTCTGAAATATTTGCCACTTTTTACATTATATTAACTTTGTTCAAACATTAAAATATGTGTTTTATTTCGAAGTATAAAGTCTTCTAATTTCAATCAATGTTCTTAAAAATTTTTTTTTTTTCATTTTAAAAATGCAAGCAATGAAAGAAGTTTACACTTGTGATTTCTATTATAATGTCTTTAAAAAATGATTGTATCAGTTTATATGGTGAAATAGAAGGATAGGTTTTATAAAAAATGAACAATATTACTAGAACAAAAATTTCTTTAATTAAGAGTTTTTATGATAATCTTATTAATGCTTTTTGTTTCCAAATCTATTCTAAAAATGCAGTCCATAAATTCATCAATTTTCTCATACAAATTAAAACGTAATATATTAAATGATTTATTTGTAACATATTTCACTCCATGATTTGTTAGATATTTTTGACAGACCATTTTTTTCTGGCATAAAATGTGTCTTACATTCTTTCTCCTCTACCATAATGCTAAATGAGCTATCCCTTAATGTTAAAATCAAAAAGCAATTGTTCATAGTGTTTATAACATGGAGTATTTAGAAATTTTAAAAACAGATGTATGAATAATAGTGCTGCAAATTTTCGTGAACATTGAGACGTTTTTCTGTTTGAAAATGTGCTCCACATTTAGTTTCGGCTCTAGTACATATGACGAAGACAGCCTTAAAATATCAAGATAAATTATGTACCTTTAGAAAATTGATTTTATTTCAATTTTTTATGCATTAATAAATTCATAATTAACCCTTTGATTTACAAATAAAACCAACTTGCATCTGAAAATGCTATTTAATTTGGCTCAACTAAGCAGTTGTGTAAATTTAGAAGCAGAGCATTTTATTTTGAATTTTGCATTACTGTGCAACATTTATTAGGTTGAGAAAAAGAGGAAAACCTCGAGTATATTCAAAACAGACTCAATGCATAATTCTCGGCTCCCACCGGAGATATCAAACCAAACATGGCACATGCCATATGATTAAAGGTTAGTAGCTAGAATTTAAAACTTTGGTTCATATATATATATGTAACCAAATAAAATATGGATAATGCACAGTAAATATTTTGGCAAAGCTCATTAGTAATCAAGATTCAATTTAGAATTGTTATATTATATATATATTCCTAAAAATTTCTTTGACTATTTTGCTTAATTCAAATTTGAGATTTAAGAAAACTTGCTCTATTAATGATTCTAACAAAAGTGGTCAAAATTGAGTTAAAATTTGTGAGATACTTGATAAAATTATTCAATATATGTATGGAATGCAATAAATAATTTTATAAATGATGGTACATATTTTGTTTGAATGGAGGTGTTTGTATAATTGTCTGTAAGCATGTTTAAATGAAATAAATTTTTTTAATGTATAGTTTTCTGATTTGTCATAAATTCTATAAACACAATAGCACTTGAAAATCTGCCAACACTTGATTTAAATATTGCGAGAGTAAAACAAGATAATGAAGTCAAAGTTGCAAGCAAGATTGTCATGTTTCAATATTTGTTATTTGAATACAGTGTCTTGCAAACAGTAACATTTTCCATTCTTTCAAAAACTAAGATATTTTTATGGCTCAATGCAAGGACAAATGTAAAAATATGTTGGTAATTAAGCTGTCAAGATTCATGAAATGTATCCATACCAATAATATGCTTTATTCTGTAATTTAATGTTTGTGCTGATATTTAAAATTTATTTTGGTAAAGATTAGGAAGCTTTATTCGTGTGCGTGCTTAATATACAACCTATATAATTTTTATATAATATTGATATTGTTCTTGCATTAAGCCACCAGTTTTTAAGTAACCCTAAGTTATATTCTCCTGGTCAAGATGTTAGGCAGGGGTCTCGTGCTTATAAATGGTTCCAGATAATTTTTTTAATAGTACTTATAAAAAGGAAGAAACAATTTTTAGTAGTCTTAATTGTTTTTTCATAATATATATAGAGGTAAAAATCTGAAGAGCCACATATGACTTTCTGGACTAAATAATTTAGATTTATTCATTTTACTTATCAATTTAAGCCTACAATTCAACTATTGGAGTTTTGAAAGAGGAGATATTGTAAATTTCTCTTTTAATATATACACACAGACAAAGGGACCCCATTAACACTTAGTTTTCCTATAGCTCCCTTTATAAGCAAACATTTGTGATATCACTCCTAGAAATTATGTGAAGTCATTCATACTTTTCACTGAAAAATAATCCAAATTAACCTTTTGTTCAGATGTCTTGACTTCCTGTTAAGAGCTAAAGCATTGAATTTTTTTCTTTGTATTATAAATGAATCACCATACATATGATAGCAAAATGTTCCAGTTCGTATTATTTTTGTAAGGATTCACGATCACCGATATTAGATGTATTAGTACACCTAACCATTTTGTATTGATTAAATTGTGAAAGTTTAAGGTTTTTCTGTTATAAATTATTTTTAGAAATTTGTTTCTAATGCCACCTGCCTGACAATGTCAGATCAAGGCCCACAAAATTCATTGTGGCAAGGGGCAAGGTGTACGCCTGTTAGCTTTTTTAAAAATGTTGAGTAGAAAAAGAGCCATTGAAAATTAATCTATAGAATATTAGTTGATAAATCAATACATTTAATTCTGTATAAATGTTTTAAGTATCAGGGTTAAGGCATTTTTTTTGTCTTCTATGACAAGTTTAATTTGCAGAGAATGTTCATATAATTGTTGGAACTTTTATTACTCAATTTGTATTAATACTATAACTCATAATTTAGTAACCTTAGACCCTGACTACTGCAGATACCAGTGCCGGTATAAGCTCATTTTGGGCACTGGGTGCAGAGGATCTACAAGCCCCCTTAGCACTGGCACATCCAAGGAAAATCTGGTTAAGTGTCCAGCTTATCTGGGCACCTGCCCCTAGTACCCAATGGATAAACCTGCACTGGCAAATAGTCCAACTTCATTAAGGTCACAAAACATTGCAAAGCAGTTTAGGCACATATAGTTTAATTATAGGCAGTATACATATTTGATATAAAGAGGACAGATTCTTATATTAATTTGTTTTAACATTTTTTAAATATCGCTACATTATTTGAATGCTATGGTAAAATGTTCGAAAAACTGACCAAAAAAAAATACATTGTTCAAGTTTAAAAAAAAATGAAAGAACCAATTTTTTTACTCAACTATCTTTATTAAAATACACAAAACATGTTGCAGTACACAGAGATCCAAATTAAATGTGAAAAGCTGTCAACATGTTTACCATCTACACAAAAAATTACAAGTATAGCTCTGGGGTTTTACAATTCATTTTTAACTCCTTTTGCATAGAAAGTCTATTCAAGACAAATATCAAAACAGTTTTATTTATGTTTACAAAATGTCACTTACAAATTTGTAAAAACTGATGGTTTGCATAGAAAAGGGAAACAAGTCTCCGAAGTAGTGGCTCAAAAAATGAAATCGCATACTACTTTCAATTACATTCAAGAAACTTGAGTTCAACATAGTGTCAATTCAACATTTATACAATCATGTGTTAAAGAACAATTATAAACTCAATAACTTAAGACAAAGGTAAATATAAGGTAACCAAAAGCAAGAGAATGCCAGTTACTCGAGGTATGGAAGTACCCTTTTTTGTTATACTCACTAACAGACATACATTTAAAATATTCAGAAATCTAAGTACAGATCAAGCATCTAAAACGATCAGACACTACTTGCGTTATATACCTATTTATAAGACCACAACATGCAAGAACATACATTATCTTTTAAAAGAGACTTAAAGCGATACAAAGATTCCAAAAGGAGGAGAACAGTCAAC
>BMAO01006941.1:0-28009 GCA_019973975.1 Trichonephila clavata | reverse complement strand
ACCTGCTTACAGCTATTATGATAACTTGCTCCACAGTAATCACTAAAGGAACATTTGCATGAACCTTCTCTAACCAATGGAGAATTTAATCAATTAGTAAAAAAATTTTGGCCGATTGAGGAGCCCCGATATCAGTGGCGTACCTATCCACAAAATAGGAACTTTAATAAGTATTAAATGTGGTGCGTATTCATAACGTAATAGTAAATATTTCAAAACTGAAATAAGGACTGATACTTTAATTGTAAATACGCAAACTATTTTCCTTCGACTTACGCGATAGGTATAAAACTTCGCAGTAGAGCCTGCATTTCCTTTACAGGTGATCACACGACCTACTATAAATGTAAATGCTCTACTAATTATTTTATATTTTATAGACATTGACTCTGCTTTTGCTCGGTAACTCTTGAAATTTTTGTGGCCATGATAGCCTAGTGGTCAAGGTAACAAACTCTTGGCCAGATTGTCATGAGTTCGAGCCTAGTACCGCGGAAGACCGCCGTGTAGTGGAACGATTCCCGTTAAATCTGCCTAGAGCTCAGACGTCCTTCCATTTGTGTGGTGTGGTAGTTAAGGGAGGGAGTGCCAGCTCATGTGTCGTCCTTGTCGCTTGAACATGGTTCAAAAATTACGGGGTCCGTCGCCAAAACACTGGAGTAGCTGAACAGTGTGACGTAACTATCCACTCACTCTTAAAAACTTCATTACGATTCAATAAATAGCTCTCATTTTATTACTATTTTTATTGCTTATTCTTTTAGCCAGAGTGTATCTTTGTACGATGAAATTAATTACGACTAAACAAGTAAACATCGATTTAGATTCATTTTTATTTATTGTAATTGTAAAATAATTATATTTTTGAATGTTATATATTAACAAAATATTTTTTAATTTGTCATAGATTTCAAAAATTGATTACTCACTCTATACAAATACAATTAGAAGTTTCGGGATAAAGAGAAATAAGTTTACCATAAAACAAAATATCTTAATCAGTGTATGAAGTATGATTTTTTTATTCAAGTTTAAGGATCTTAAATCTAATGATAAAGATTGAATTTGTTTTGTGATAAAACAATAATATACAATTTCCTGTTTCAAACAACAGAATATTTTGTCAAAAAGAAGATTATAAGTATGAGGACACAATATAAACAATATACGGTTCATAATTTGAAACTGTAGCTTTAATAACAGAAATAAAATTGTAAAATTAACAAGATTGAATTAGAAAAAAAACCCAAAAAATTTATTTAAAAAATTTCTTTTTGTTGAACTGACACTTATGAAAACATGATATTACGAATTCAAAATATAATAAAATTGTTTCAAACTTTTTTCAGAATAATAAGATATGATACACGTAAGATAACACCTATGCAGAAGATAATGTGATATTTTAGAGTTAAAACTGTCTTGTTTAAATAAAATTTTCAATACTTACGTATTATCGCAACAATCGCCAACATTCAAGATAACTTGCCAAGTTGGCAACCCCAATTTCTCATGTGTCGTTTATGCTGAATTGGCAACCATGTGTTTCGTTTCATATATCGTCCCCGATAGGTTGCAATAATACGTAAGTACCAAATTTTCGTAATCATTTTTTGGTGGATTTAATTTTTATTACAGTCTTCACCTTTAAAGCTTTATGTTATATGGTCTTTCATATGGTTTTCTAAGTAACACATCCATAATATCCCCAAATTATTTGGTATTATTCGGTCTCCAATGGGTTTTGGAAGTACATTACGAAATCGAAGGCTGGTCATATATTTGGAGTTGAAATCTGATTTGCAATCAGGAAATTATCCAATGCCAAGGGAAGGTGCACCAAAGATTCAGTTGCAAATCAGCTTACAAAAAGAATTGAGAATTTTGTTTCAATCAATATTCTACAGTCTCAATATCTATGTCGCAATTTCTAATCTTACCCCATCAAATTTTGCCTATCAAGATATACTTCACAGTTAATATTGATAAAATGTATAAAATATTCAACAACAGTTTGAATTTTAATAATGTGTGACGGTTCTATATCTTAGCTCCTTCTACTGGTTGCCCTTTTGGGGAATTTCTGCTCTTTAAAAATTATTTTATTATAAAACCCCGTTTTGAAGAAGAGAACATGATTATGTTAATTAAAACTACTTTATAGTCTAGGTTTTCAGGTTAGAGAGAAAAAGATAGAAGAGAGATACGCTAGTCTGCTATCGGGGCAGAGATTAATCAAATTGAAGGTGAATCGCGGAAATTTAGTACTTTGCTAATTGTATTACTTAAGGTGACGAATGGTCACTGAGTTTAAATCCAGATTATAACGTTGGGCGCCAAATTATAAGGGGTTTGGCCCAATGTAATAAAGGGACACGCGGGGAATGGTTTCTTAACTAAGTCCACTAGTTAATTAAAACACGTTTATTATATATATATATATATATATATATATATACAAAACAAACATTTACATACATAATTAGAGAACTAACATTTAGGATAGAATTAAAAAGGGATCGGAGCACATGCTCGTACGTCCTTACAGTTCCGAAGCTTGGCCATCATTGACGATTGTTCAACCCGCTAGAGGGCGTAAAGTCTTTCTACTGTTTATAAGGAAAGAGTCTAAGAACGGGGGGTTACAAGATTAAATAGATACGAAGTCAAAGTGATCGTCTTGAGTAAGTGTGGTTAGTATATACCAGTTTTCTCTTATCTCGCTTACCTCGTTTATTGTCAGCTTATTGATTATTTGTGGGTATCTCTTAGTCGGGAGTGATTGTATTAGTGTATTAATATTTGGTATAAATTAAATTTTTTTGTTGAAACATATGGCTAGTGTTCCTTCAAAATCTCTTACACCTTTAGGTTCTCAGGGGAGAGTATTGCAAAAGTTAGGAAATTAACATTATAGAATTTAGAAAGTATTGAATTTTATCAAATTGTACAAAATTCATTGGCAATTTTATTAAATAAAATCTATGCTAATAGGTAAAATAATGAACGTTAAAAGCAAGAAATCTGAGTAATCATTTCAAAAAGTAATGCATAGTTCAGAAAAGAATATCACTCTAGCTTCTATTGAACCATTAACTGTATAATATTTGTTTTTTCCATCAGAATCTACCACACCTGTGCCTGATTTGAATACAGGAGATTCTTCGACACCTGGTTTGAGTACAGGAGACTCTTCAACACCAGCTGCCGGCTCTGATGGACCTGGCTCAAACACAGGAGGAGTTTCAGTACCTGGTTTGAATATTGGAGGCTCTCCAGCACCAGATTCGGGCACTGGTGGACCTTCAACACCTGGTTTGACCACAGGAGATTCTTCCGCACCTGGTTCGGCCACAGGAGGTTCTCCCGCACCTGATTCGGCCACAGGAGGTTCTCCCGCACCTGATTCGGCCACAGGAGGTTCTCCCGCACCTGATTCGGTCACATTAGACGCATCAGCAGCTGATTTAAGTACAGGTAAATATTTTTCAACGTCTGCATTTTATTTTAGGAAACAGCTGATTACTTAACTCTAATTCAAAAAATATACAGAAGCAGATAGGTTTGAATAATGATGATAAGAAAAATTAGATTTTTAAAATAAGATACGCTAAATGAAAGACCCCCTTCTATACTATTAGAAGTTTTTAGAAACTTTAGCTACCCTTATCAAATTAAAACACTCCATCCCATCCTCTTGGGGATTGACAATGCACAAAAAATGTGCTTTTCTATTGTCCCCATGTAATTTTGGGTTGTAGCTTTGTAGAATACTGGTATTTACATAAATATTTTTTATTTATACGCATGATATTAGGAAAGTACTGATAAAATGAAAGTACTGTTAAATGAAGAATTTTTAACTATCTGGTAGAATTATATCTTTTAACGTTTTCTTTCTCCAAAATGAAAATGGCAATGTCAGGTGAAAAGATAAACACCTTTTTACCTATTCATACGTCGACCATCTCATCTTACTATTGCTTAGAGCCTTTTGATCTTTATTTATGTGTGAAATTTTTATTGCACCACTAATATTAGGGCAGGCACTTTTCTGAAACTTTTATTTAAAAAAAGGGAATTATAACTATTAAAACTTATCCCCCGATTACTAATGCTAAGACTGCTATCAAGGAATTCTTGAATTCCACCCATCTCCATTTTAATTAAAAAGATTTCGCCACTTTCCACACGATTGAGATACCTAATGAGGATGTTCAATCTGAAATTCCTTTACCTAATACTGAAAATGATGAAATATGATCTATTTTTACTATTTTTGAACTATTTATCTATTTTTTTTTATTTTTTGATCTTTATTTTCTATATGATCTCTTCTGATCTATTTTTACCCCGTCATACCTTCTCTCACATTCAGTCTTCCATTAAGATTAAGAATGTGTTATTTCAAAGTTTCCACCGCTTCTTATATTTCAGATATTCTCGTCAGATAAGCATGATGCAACTCATCCAAACACACAGACGAAAAAACAAAACTGACCGCGCTCCCAATAACAACCATATCGATCGTTCTCCTCACGAACTCTCTGGTAGGGGAATGTGTAGCGATATAATCTATATGAGCCAGTAACAACCTCTGCAACATGGTAATCCTTTTGATGTAGTGGCTAAGTTACTCGGTTTCGGATCCAAAGGTCCCAGGTTCTGTCCTACCGGGATAAGCGCGCCATTTCAAAACTAAACAATGTAGGTTTTTGTATTTTTTAAAATTTCTTACTACCTTGAAATTAATATTGAGATGAAATCTGTTATCTTTTGTTCGGAATGTTTTTATCGTTTTTCTTCCGTAAAACTTTTTATGCGCAAATAAAAGATACGTATTTGAATCCTTTTAAATATTTAAATATTATGTTTTATGTATAACAAAAATTTTTTCATTTAAAATTATCCTTGAGAAGCACGCGTTTTACTTAGTATTTTAAATTTTAAAAAGTTTCAATTTTGAAGTAAACTATTTTTGTTTCAAGAAAAAATTATACTTAAATTTTAACAGGTGTTCCAGCAACCGGTATTACTGCAGGATCAATGACTGGATCAACAGGAGGATCTGCAGATGATTCGACAACAGCATCAACTGGAGGAACATCAGCATAGAATCTATTTTTTTAATCTGAAAATTAATTGCTCATAAAATATGAAGGTCAAAAAGTAAATTTGAAATAAATTTTAATCATGTGTGATACAGATATACCAAAATATTTTATAACTTTATGTATAAAATATGTGTGCTAAATATAGCATTTAGATACTTTTGTTTCAGTTATACATTTCGAAGCCGATGATTTTATTTGGAAATATAAATTACGAATTTAAGCAAAAAATAGTTCTTTTGTATTTTATTTATGTTTTTTCACAAATATTTTATATTATTCCAAATAAAATATGAGATTTAGAATATGTTGATCTTACACATTTGTCATTGTTAAACATTTCATTTGAAATACACAACACTGCTTTTCGTCTGTTAGGAATCAAATTCCAATTTGCATTTTAGGTAAATTTTGGCTGGAAAAGAAGAAATACAGTAGCATCTTAAATAAAACACACACACAGTATCATCCAAGCGTATGTTAATCTTTTACCTGAAATAGTACGTTACTAATTTTTCCTTTTCTATCACTTGCTTAAATTATACTCCCATAATCTCCAAAATGCCAATCTGTTTCCACAAGTTATTGTTATCCTATCCGATGCTCTTGTTTTTTTAACCCGGGAGAAGTCGCGCAGGGTGACAGAATTACCCAAATCCTTTTTTTTTTTTGTAATTATTTCTATTGTACACGATAAAATCCGTAATTCCAGTGAATAATTTAAAAGATAGTACGCTTATCTACTTTTAAGGACTTATCAGTTTTTCTTCGATAATTTGAAAAAGCATCCAATCGAGAACTGAACTAACATTTTTCAAATGTGCTTGACGTTAAGAAACAAGACGAATCACAGACACTTTTTGCTAAGATTACAGAAATAATATTTGAAAGGCAAAACTGTCATATTTTGTTCAAGTTATTGTAGTTTTACTATCCTTTGATGATCGACAAATTGCATGTTGAACTTTCTCTCGCTTGTGTCTTTTTGATGGGGCGCTGTGTGTCTTGTTGGACACTTATGACTTCATATCTTTCTTGATGGAGATCTTTAGGTAGTATTTGAAAATTTTCCTATCAACTCAAACGTTTCGTGTTCATCGCTTTTCTCAAATTTATTTTCTGATTTCAGCCCTGATTAATATCCATTATTTCATTAGAATATTTCCTTGTTTGATCAGTTTCAACTTCATCCAATAGAGATCGCACAGATTTCACTTTCTTTCTATACATTCTATTCATTTACATTTATGTACCATAATGAATCGTACAACACAGCAATCAAAACCATTAAGTCGTTCACAAGGGAAAAATGTAGCGTATTCATAGAAAATATTTGAAACAAAAGTGGTCACGTGGGACCACTTAAGATTGTAAGTACGTACCTTAGGTACCTTAAGATTGTAAGAAAGTACCCAAGATTGTAAGAAAACGTTTGCCACTCCCAAAAAAGAGGGAGAAATGGGACAAATGCATTTTAGTTCCCATGAAGACTTTTATATAGGATGGTACTGACAGGTCATCGGTAACAAATTAACACTTTTCTCAGAATTAAGGATTTCATAAGCCTGCGGGGACTTTGTGCTCCGCATGACCGCTCCGGAGTTAAATAGGGTGGATTTTTCTTTGAGACCTCAAATATTTCGTCTACAAAACATCCATAAAATAAGTGCTGCACTAATAATTACACTAATAACTTTTCCTTTGCTAGCCTTTCCTCAAGTTCAGAAAACAATATTGAAGATAAAACAGAGATGTTTGACATCATATAATCAAATTGTTTTCATTTAAAATCTCTTGAAAAATACTGAAGCTGATTGGAGATTATTGAAATAAATTATTTATTGTTTCAAAAATTTATTTTTGTATGAGATTATTCATTTTTTTTTATGAAGAACTGTTATAAGTAATCAATCAATTGTACATAGAGTGTTTATATTAACGTATTACTGTAGCAAAAAATGTAATCTATAATCATTATTAATTCTAACTTCTTAGTCAATAATCGGAGATATAAATATGACATATTTTTAGTCCATAATCGTAGAAGCAAATTTGATTTATAAAATTAAATTAATACTAAACAATTTTATGTGAGTTATAATTTGTTTGACTTGTACAATTCAAATACAATGTAAAAAAACATACATAATATAACAAAACACAACATAACATAATTCATTTTAACAAAGATATTCCTTCCTTCTTGTTTTAACTTTCTACTCGAAATATTTAAGTCATTAATTTAAAGTTTAAAATTTAATTATATATTTTAATGAAGAAAAAATGAATTATTAATAAATTACATGTAATATACTCAGGTTGACAACTTATATTTGATTCTAAATAGCTTTGGGAAACATGATTTATTATAGGAGTCTTTAAAAACATTGATAAGAAATTTAAATGTAAATGAAATTGATGCCAGACTGCATAATATTATGTATTATCAATCATATTAATCTTTATTTCTACGTCTGATTTATTATAAAAATTTTCATTTAACAATATATAGCATTATTAATGCTAAGAAAAGAGGGTTAATAAGAAAAAAGAAAAATTATCTGAATTCCAATAATTTTACAATTTATTAGAGTTTCTTTCCTTAATTTAATCTCTTCAGACCTGACATATTTTAAGTAAAAGAAAAAAATTTGGGGGTGGTTTGAAATTTCTAATTGTATAGTCAGAAGTATAAATGCAAGGAAAACATTAAAGTTGTATAAGTAGTTTTGATATGTTAGGAGATACATAATGTACACCTCAGGTATTAACTAAAATAATAAAAAGAATCAAATTTTCGTAAAAAATCTTAATTAAAATAATTCTAATTTTTTCCAATTACATTTATTTTAATAAATCTTCTTAGAAAATAGAAGAAATGCATAATAATTGAGATTTCAAATTAAATTTTTCTAAATAATAATTTTTTTACATATGCGCAGGTACAAAAAATTAGTTGCATTTACTACAGAAAACACGAGTTCTAGATTTGAAACCTTCATAACCATATTTTAATGCAAATTTGCTTATTATAAATCGATGAAAATACTTGATTCTATTATATTGAACATCGGAAAAGGTAGTAGTCCAGTGTTTACTTCACAGGTGTTCATTGCAGTTCTAGGTATTATATCTCTGTAGTATCGTTTATACCCTCTTCTTCATTATCAACAAATACATCTCAACCTCATCAGGAAAAACTGTATCTTCAGAATTTATTTCACTTGAATCATCAGAAATACAATCACTTTAATTCAAAATTCACTTCTTTCCAAGTTAAATATTCTAAATCAGAATATAACAATAATTATAAGTTTCCTCAAATATATGTGTATAAATTGAAAGAAAAATTTTAATTTATCGTCAGTTATAAATAAACCAAATACATCTCTAAATAGTATGAATATGACAAGATAAAAACAAATTTCTTTGTGAATTGTATGTATCTCTAAATTTTTCTTAAATCATTGACTATATTATAAACATTCCGATATACGTATTCTCACTTAAAATTAAGTGTATAACTATTAATGACAGCAAAATAAGCACATTGTCTTAAAAACACATTACATGCAAAATTTCAGTTTGAACCTCAGCTCCATTTGGAACCGAATAACAACCGGAGGTGCCCAAATGTGCACCTCCAAAGTTGCTTCTAATTAAAATCCCACAAAAGTGTGATAATTACATGATGTATCAAATCTTGGAAATCATCGACATCAAATAAAAAAATATGAAGTTCAAAAGTTTAAGTTATACAATAAAAAGTAGCTCGCTAGTTTGGTTTCTTGTTGAGTCATCCATTACTACTTTGTGAGTTGAAAATATCCAAGAAAAAAGACAAATATCTCCATCTGGTGGTAAAACTAAAGTAAATGAATCTGCACGAAATAAAGCTAATGAATGAAACAATTCATTGTTTTCATCCATTAATAAGAGACAAAATTAAAACAGCAGGTACACATGCTGTTTGATTCAAAAATAATGTGACCAATTTCAGAGGATTATATTATTGAATTGAGTTATTTACATGAAATTTTCAATGTGGTTTCCTTTAACATTGTACACTTTACGTAAATTGTTAGGCCTAACCAAAAGAGCTTTTTCGACCTTTTGGGGGGAGGGGTATTTTTTCAACTTTCTCTTTGATTGCTTTTTGAAGTTCTTGTGTATGTAAAGTACCCTTACTTTAAGTCAATTTGATTGTTTTTTTAAAGTATTCCTATAAAAAAATTAATCGCAAAGAAAACAGTCAGAGTATCATGGTAGGTACATGACTCAGGAGGGAGAAAATTTATTTTTTCTTATTTTTCAGCCATTTTATAGTTGATTTTGCAGTATGATTTAGTACAGAATCTTGATGAAAAACAAAGTTTCCTTGAGAACAGAGTTGTTTACTTTCTTTGATCATGGGCTTCAAAACTTAATTCTGATTGTATTTAGCATCAATTTTAGCTTTTAGAAAGTAAAAAATGGTTTTGTTAAGCCTTGAGAGGGCATTCCTATCCCTACCATAACACCTAACGCCCAACTTGCCTTTTGCAAAATAACTAGATCTTTGCGACGCTTTTCGCGTGACATATATTGTATCTTCTGCTTGCCATATAGATGACAGACGAAACACACACACACACAGTTCTTCGTCAGATATTGTCCATGTTTTGTATCTACCTTTGTGTAACAATAAATACAGAGGACAGGAGTATTTTTTTTAATGCAGACATTTGATGACAGACTGGTTTATTCTTTTTTTAATAGCCAATTTTCTTTATCTGACGGCAGATTGTCGTATGCGATACCTGTATTTTTTTTTTTTTTTTTTTTTTTTTTTTTGCTAAAGTTTTTTTGACGCAGAGGGTTTTCTACAAAGATAAGTCTTTTTAGATTCTTTTGTTTCTTTTTCACCTAGGACTTCCTTTCGTCCATATTTTTTTTCTTCTAGCTTTTGATTGGCAGCCAAATTTTTTTTTTTTTTGAAGTTCTGAGATAGTAATCCATTATAGAAAAATGTATTTTTTTATTTTTAAACGTTTTTATAACAAAATTCGAGAAGCCATCCTTCAAAGCTTAGAAATTTCGTTTCGAGTTTGAAGAGCTAATTTCGGAGACATAATTTACTCCCACTAATAAAAATAGCTAGGTTTCTAATTTAAACGATTAATTTTTTAAAATAAAGCTGGTAATAAAGCGATTAAAATCTCATAGTAGGCAATGTTTTCTTCAATTATACTGAGGAACTCGACAACATTTTCCTGTCCCGAAAAAAACATCCCAGGAAGAACATGAATTTGCAAGTCAACTGCCAACTCAGGGGATGGAACTGTAGCGAACATGAGATTGCTGGTGAAGTTTGAGACACTAAATAATCACCTATTATTATAAAATCAATTTCATTTTATTTATCAATTTACTATCAAGAAATGCCCTAAACCGAGGGATCGGTTCAACTTAATTACTATCCTAAGTTTCTAAGACAAATAATTATGTCACTTGTCAGCTTGCGATCTGTTGTAACTACACCAGACAGGTCTCGTCCAGTATTACTGGATATCCCGGACTAACGATTCCCTTCAGGAACTCCCCGAGGACTTCATATAGTAACTTTGCTAATCTAACTTTAATAGTAGTTTAACGATTAAGTCCTACAATCATTTCGTAAGAGTTTAAATAGCACTCAAATTAACATAAAACATTGTTTCTTCATGGGAAGCGATTTTTTGAACATACAGCAGTTAAGAAATTTTTCCCCCAGAGGATTAGTTATAAGCGCGGATAGGTCACGTCACTTAAAGTCTAAATTTTATTTCGAACGGAGACATTAAATGTAGAAACCAGAAAGGTGAAAGGAGAAAGATGCTTTTTAATATATTGTTTTTAAAGAAAGAGTTTATTTATTTTTTTTACCCTACGTTTGTCTCCGATCTTTCCCAGCATCCAAATACAACGTAGAACCATAAAAACAGTCATCTATGTCACAAAAACAACATTTAAAGAAATACAGTTTGCAACAGCAGGACATATATTAAGCTGATCTCCAGTCAAGCATGGGTATTTATGGGTCACAAAAAATAATTTTCACATTTAAGTCCATCTTATATAAAAATAATAATTACAGAGAACTAAAAAATTGCAAGATGTAAAAATCGAATGCAAAATCTAATTACAAAATAAAATCGAAAAGGAAAGTATGGTATAAAATTGCTGTTAATATATGGTAAATTAGAGAAATACAAATAATAGACAATACAAGAAATAAAATAATTAAAGAAAGAGAATAAAAAACAAAAATACAGATAAATACGCATATTTAAGAAAATTGAAATTAAAACTAAATTTAAATAGGAAAAAAAATCGCAAATTCTGTTGAAAACTATGTGACAAGTAAGAAAAAGTTAAGACGTCAGACACAGTACTTCAATTAAGTTTTAAGACAGGGCTTGTAAAAAGAAATGGAAACAAGAAATCAATTCCAGTTTTAGTTTTTTATTCAAAGTAGACCCCTCCGGTTTCAATGTACTTGTTACTTTATTAATAAATCAAACGCCTGTCGTAAATCACTTTGGGGAATGGCTTGAAAAGCATGCGTCAAAGCTACATGTATGGTTTGAAATATCCCCAAAATATAACATCCTTTTAAATTTATTTTAAGCTTTGGGATTAAGGAGTAGTCACAGGTAGCTAAATCAGGTGAATACAGTGGATGGTTTAACATACAGAAATTATTTTTTTGTCAAACATTGACGAAAAATAAAAAAGGTGGGACTGGTTGCTTTGTCATGCAACAAACACCAACTGCTTTCAGTCCGATATAATGGACGAATGCGTCGAATCTTGGCCACCAAACACTTTAAAACAGCAAAGTAGTACTGACCTCAAACTGTTTATCTAGTTGAAACAAATTTTTTATGGATAATACCCTTAATATATGGAAGAATGTAATGAAAATTGTTTGATTTTGGATCGAACTTTCTTTGGTTTTTCGGCTTGCGGTGAATTTTGGGACTTTTATTCCGCATTTTGTCGCTTTGTTTCAAAATAATATTGGTAACACCAGGATTTATCACCTGCAACGGTGGACTTCAAGAAGTTTGGATCGTTTTGACAAGCTGAAATGATATCTCTGCAATGTGCCCTTCCCATTGCTTTTTATTCAGGGGTGAAAGTTTGAGGAACAAATTTAGCCCACACTTTCGTTTTGCCCAAATCTTCATCCAGGATGGTTCAAATCATTTATCCGTTGGTGCTTAAAGAGTCTTCCATCAATCTCAGTGATGCACAGCAATGGTTTGGCTCGAAACTTTGCATTTTCTCAATAGTTCCAGGTGTCCTAGATAAAATTGGTCTTCCACCACGTTGATCATCTTCTACCGTATCTCTTCCATCCAAAAAACGTTTGTTCCGCTCGAAAACATTTAATCTATACTTAAACAAATGTCGCTGTAAACTTGTTTCATGAGTGGATATGCTTCCGAAGCACTTTTAACAAGTTTTGCGTTAAATTTAATCAACTCTTTTCTCCATCTTAAAAAATCACCACGAAAAAAATTCACTTTTTTTGCATTGAACGCTCGTTTTCTCTCAGCTACTTGAGGTGATTCGGTCCCCCTATACCGACAATAACAACTTGAGCTTTTTTATGTACTTTTTTCTCAGAAATTCAAATTTTGTCTGTATATCAATTAGACTTTTATATTTATACTGAAGTGATATTTTACAAATATACTGTTTAATTTTTTTTAAACATACTCTTACGTAAAATCACTATGAATTTTTTGAAAATTGTCATTTTTTTGTCAGGATATCTAATATCTAGCCAAATTTATTTTGGGCAAATCTCAAAAAGTTCATTTCAGCATATATAGTTACATATCAGTAATATGCAGTAAAAATTGCATGTGCATTCATAAAGTAGATTCTGAGAAAAAGGTATACGCAGTTTTAAAAGAATCATTTTGAGAAAATTGCTTTTTTAATATAAATGTCACTTTATTACAAAAATTATGAATTACAACATGTATTTTTCCCACTTTATTAAACATTAGCTTCTATATTTATTTTAAGACTTTCTCTTCCTATTTTATACTTAGATTGCCCAGAAAATACATACAAAGCACTTTTCAGTTTTCGTCTAACGTGATGTTTTGTGGCATTTACACCATTTCCCTCAAATTCTGTATCATTCTTAGAAGAATTTTTTAGCTTTGATTCATTACGAACAACAACATTGACCATAAAGCATCATAAATATAATGTGAAAATGTATCAATAGGGTTTTGGTGGGTATTTGGGATTACATGATTATAAACGACTTTTCGAATGTTTTCATCAGTTTTGGAAATTCACATTCAAACAAAATTTCTAAAAGTATCACATCTCAAAGGTTTCTCAAAACTGAAGAAATGGTTTCTAAGATCGCCAAAATAAACTGCTTTTATGTTTTTTAACATAAAATTTATGTATTTTATGTACATAAAAAACTTCGTGTGTAACGACAAATGGCATAGCTTGTAACTTTTATTAAGAACTTTTGAATATTAAAGCTTAAAAATTTGTCTGTTTAATAAGTAGACATTTATATTTATACTGAAGTGAGATTTTTCAAATACATTGCTTAGTTTTTTTTTTCTAAAAAAAATACTGAGCATCTTTGTGAACTTATTCTAAATTGTCACTTTTCGTCATGACATGGGCTCATTAGCTAAATGTTTTTGTAATATTTCACAAATTTCCCTTCAGTATGCGTAAGTGTGCATAAGGAATATATAATGTAAACTTGCAAAGTATTCATACAGCAAATTTAGAAAATTTAATTTTGGAACACAATTTTAAAATTATAATTTTTAGGAAACAGTAGAGTTTTTTTATGCAATCTTACTTCATCAAAATTCCTGCCCTATTTTTAGCTAATTTTTTAAAAATATTATCTCCTTCCTTTATTTTTAGTCCTTTTTATTATTTTAGGATTGTTCAGAAAATGCACATATTGTCACATGCATCAAGGCATTTCATGGCATACACAGCTTATTTATCAGGTTCTACTAACTAATTTTGATATATTACCAGCACTAAAAGAATAAACCACACCATAAACATGAAGTAAAAATGCTACAATGCATATATTTGTTCTTCAAAGAAGAAAACTCACATTCAAATTGTGAATTTTTCTTTGTTTTGCTTATGATTTCTTTACATTATTATAGTTCCATTACCAAATACTATCATTAAATTCTTCTAAATGCTAGCAAATTTCGCTCCAAAAACAGATAAACAGACTTACTTACTTACTTGCAATATATTACACTTGCAGTTAGTCCATTTTTATTTGTTTATGAATAAATAAAACCATTTGAGGTGTTGAAAGTGCTTACCTTGTTTGAAAGGACGGTGTTTACTTTTTTTATTTGTCAAAGTAGGATGGCATGTCAGCTGATTATTTTTTAAGAGTCCTTTTGACGTACTTCTAATTCATAAAATAGCAAATATGTTATATCATTGGAAAGGTCTTGAATTGGAGATTTTAGAAATATCAAAATCTTAAAATCGATATTCAGAAGATTTTTTCCTACTGACATGCACTCAACTTATTGTCAGCGTGTCAGAAGATCATAGACGTCAAGACACAATCACATTTGCACTCATGGTCCCATCATAACTTGCGCTCTTGGATGAGTCTTACTATTTATTTGACGCACTCTATTATTAAAAATACAAAATTTTTTGACTTAAACATTCGTAGAGCTATAAATATTTGTAAATGTATTTTTTTTACCAAGAAGAAAGTAAACACAATCAAATAAAATTAACCGGTAATAAAATTCGAACATGGAAGTTCGATATTTACGAATAAATATTTTAAATCGAGTATGGCTTGAAAGTAGAAAAAATTTGCATTTGTTTGCAGATTATTTTTCAAATAGGGTATCGTATGTCAATTTCCTATTACATTAATTGAACTATGTACTTTGTCGTGCGCAATTTAAAGTCAAATTTTTCTTTTAAATAAATAATTTATATTTCATATGTCAAAGCACACACGCATGCATCCTTTCTAGAGGCATTCTATGCATACAGATTACATCTGACAAGATAAATATTTTCATTTTGACGTAAATATTTAAGTCTAAAATCAAATAAACTACAGGAAGTAAAATACCTTCACAAAGCTGTGGAAA
Source organism: Trichonephila clavata (assembly GCA_019973975.1). Taxonomy (NCBI): domain Eukaryota; kingdom Metazoa; phylum Arthropoda; class Arachnida; order Araneae; family Nephilidae; genus Trichonephila; species Trichonephila clavata. Next base: position 12,726 of record BMAO01006941.1, on the reverse strand, counting down.
CTATAACTGAATCAATCTGCTAGACAGTTAAGGATGTTTAAGAAAATCCTGCACGCACACATTATTATACTGGGTGTATTAGTACACTTGTTGCAAACTTTCAAAGATAGAGTATACCCAGACGATGGGAAATCACATCGGAAAAGCTTTCCTGGAGCGTAAGTGACGACACAAAACAAAAGAAATACAAACCATGAATAAGAGGAGAAAATATACTTATTACCCGTAGAACATCAAACAAATAAGAAAAAAAACATTAACGGGACAATAGGGGTGCAAGTCGGTGATATGCAGGATCCGTCAGACGATCATATGAAAAATCCCTACATGACCGGTGATAGCCCGCATTCTTATACCGAGATTGTTCTGTACCAGGTCCAGCATAGTTTCATTGTTATTTGGGAGCTCTAACCCATCGCTCATACACTTGTGTTTCAACAATGAAGTATCCAATGTCAGAAAATTTCTGGTGCAAGCGAGCAAAGAAAGCATAGTTGGGAGTTTGCCTCCAAGGGTAATGTTGGGCGTTTAACCGCTCAGTGACTCGTCCATTGCATTCAGTGGCCCTGAATGCCAGACGCATATCAGTAAGCTCAGAGTTCGTGTAATTTTCCATCCAACTGTCCGGTGTGTCATGGGTTCGAGCTTAATACTTCTGAAGAAGAGCTACGTGGGAAGCGCAGGTGAACGTCAAATTTGTCGATGATCAAACGTCCTCCCATTTGCGTGGTGTGGAAGTTAGGAAAAGGGATGCTTTCTCAGGTGTCGTCTTCGTCACTTGATCATGATTAAAAATTACGAAGTTCGTTGCCAGATACCCTCGTGTAGCTAAATCGTGCGATTGTTGGCAGGCGAAATGAAGCTTCATGGTGATCGAGGCAGCAAAAATCGTGCATGAGTATATTCCGATATCATCCACCAACCAAAAACTTCTCAACACTTCCACTGTAAGAATAAAAAACATCTTTTCTCCTCTTATTCATATTCTAACTTCTAGAGTTTTGTGTCGTCAATACCGTGCCAGCAAAGCGTTTCCTCGACCATGCCTTTCCTATGTGATTCGCCATCGCCTATGAGTTTTCTATCTGTCCTGAAATTTGTAACCGGTGTACTGATACACGCTGTATGACTGCAAATTCTGTATCTTATCTGGGATGTGTAAGAAAATATAATTTCATTTACAAAATATTTTAATACAAATATACAGTCAACTTATATTAAAAAATAACTATTCAGAATTAAGCATTAATGCATACACAATAAAGTTTAACTTCTTACAAGCTTAAACACAAATTCAAAATTTCTCTCAGACCATAAAATTTTTATTTCTACTCATTTAGATTCAAAGTTTATCCGTATATCACAAAATATTATGAAAGATCATTAAAAGAATGTGATTTTAAAACCTTTAAGGGAAGTTTTTTATTACCTTTAATTATTTGAAAGAGTTACTTTATGTGAATCCTTATTAATCTTGAACAAACCTGCAAATACAACTGCAATTTTTTAAAAAAACCACAGAAATAAATATTTAGATTTTTGTTAATGTATTCTATTCAGAGACGAAAAGCAAAAATATTTGTGAATATATGGACTGAGCATTTGTCAACTGAAGAATGTTGAATTCAATGGCAAGAACGTAAGACAAAGTAAAATGAAATGGTTTAATGGTAGCAGTAAAACTGGCTAGTAAGAACAATTGAATCTTCCTAATTGTTTCAATTATAAACAAATATCAAACATAAAGAAATGGTTTTGGTACCAAACATTCAGATTTGAACCAAGCACAGTAAGAATTCAACCTTCCTAAAAATTGAAGAAACATTTCAAGAATTCTATTCGACAGAGAGGTATTTTTGGAATGTAAAAGACTGAAGGATTAGCCCTCTCAAGAACGGAAGAACTAGCCTTTTAAGTGAGAGGACGCAGCAGGAATGCTAAGTTCAGTTAAAGCCAAATGGCAACAAGTATACTAGAAGAAGAAAAAACAAAAGCGGGACGAGAACTTCGTGAAAACATCGGAATGTATAGTTTTAAGAATTTAAATGTTTTTTAGTGTTTCTCTCTCTAAAGCATGTATTTTAATCTAAGTGTGAGAAAATAATTACAATTATGGTTTAAAGCTGCCTCTTCATTGGATAGATAACTCAATGCTACCGGATTCACACAATATTACAAGAACATTAAAAATGCATGCCAATTTAAAATGGAAGAATAGCATAAAGTTTAGTCAGGGTCTCTAAGTACTCGTATATGATGGAATCTATATTCAGAATATCAAAAGATGTACTAAATTCTAAGTGAAAGCAGACCAGGTACGAAGTAATCGCTAATAATAGAATAGTGTTAATAATTAATTTTAATTAATATTTCTAATATTTTTATTAAAAATTCATTTTTCAGTAATTATTGGCTGTTTTGGCTCTGTTGAAAATTCAAAAAGAGTTATCATGAATGTATTATTTAATATGAATGTGAGGTAAATTTGTGTAAAATTTTTACATGCGCAAAGACATACATATACACACCTGTGTGCGTGTGGAGGTGTGTGCACGGGCGGACTTGGGTGTGCGTCGTATTCTCAAGTGAAAGACGCTATCAGCTTGATTTAATTTTCATTATTAATTTTGGTCACAATGGAGTACGCTTGTTGATTTTGACACACGTTTATTTTCAGTAGAAGAACATGTCACAAACACGGAACACATAATCCAAATACAACACATGCAAGTTTCAGATGACGAGGACAAGAAGCAGTGTGAATTTTCTAGAGATCTTTGGTATTTATAAAATAAACGGCAACCAGAAGTTCAAAAACTCATATGACTTCAAAAGATGTCTCTTCAGATTGGTTCAGATAGTCGAATGATGTATATTATGTAGTTCTTAATTTTAAAACGTAGAACTCTCTTTTAGTTTCGAGGAGATAACGTTACGATTACATCCCTCTAGACAGATAATTATCAGTTACTTATTTACTCGAAGTCCTGAAACGTCAGGACCATTACAAATCAAAAAGTTTTAAGATGAAATTAACGTGAATTATTACACACACACACACATATATATATATATAATTTGAAAATAGCTCTTTTATTGGTTCGCTTTTAACACTCAATGAGGCTTAAGATAAATGGACTGATACTACAAGAATTTCGTGTTTTTGAAACAAGCGTGAACGAAATATGATGTGCTAAAATCCTTTTCAGGCAACACATAATTTTTTCATAAAAAAAAAAGCTTTTGGAGATAGTAACAGTAAAAGTAATTTATGTTTTATATTCAGATTATACTATCAAGTTGATTCTGAAAACAAAAAGTCAGTTTGACCAGCCATTATTTTACAATTTTAAGAATTTAAGAATTTTCACATTTTTAAGAAATGCTCAAATATTTTAAATCATTTTAAAACGTTTATGTTTCTTAGATTACACTGGCAACATCAATATTGTTTCGGGCTCAAAAATAGTTTATTATGAAGTATTTTGGTCTGCTAAACACGAAAATCATCATAAAAACTTCAGATTAACTCTTGTTTACAAGAACTCGCTATTCATAAATAGCTGTATTTTACCCATCTTAACTTTCTGTGTGTAATCTTTTTGAGGCTCATTTGAGCGGGTAGATGAAAGTTCTTGTGTCAGGAACGATTTTTATTTCAACGAAAGGCGTGTAACCGTGCCACCTTTCTTTCTGTGTGTTTTCAGTCTAACCTAGAGCATCAGTAGAACAAAGAACAGACAATAGTGCACGACTCAAGTGATATTCGCTGTTTTTCGTCTTACAACTCAAGATAAATCAATTCAACTATATTTAGGTCTCAAAGATAAGTGTGGTATAAGGATTTTTAGACAGCAAAAAGGATGAGAACTGTCAACAGTTGGTGAAAGAACTCCTACAAAATTTTCATGACCCAGGATGCAATCTCTCTAAAGATCCATTTCTTACATTCCCATCTTGATTTTTTCCCTAAAAACTAATGAACTGGGAACACAGTGAAAGGTTTCATCAAAATATCACAGCAATGGAACGCAAATATCAGGGTCGTCGGGATGAACCAATGCTCTCAAACTACTGCTGGACAGGGATAACTCGGGGTACTTGGGCTTCGATATACAAGAGGCAATTCAAAAGGAAATGTTCACAGGAAATAAACTAAAAAATATAATGATTTCTGATTATGAACGCGGTTTCTAGAAACATGACTTATTGTACTGTATGTATAAGTTAGTAATGTTTTGTTCTTCAAATTTACCAATAAATTGATGGATGGGCTGTGGTATATCTTAAAAACAAGAGCTAATAAATAAATTTCATTTACCTATTCGTTTCTTTCAACTCAAAATTAGTAGGAATAGGCTATTTAAAACTAAGAAACAGACAAAAAGTTGTTTTTTTGTTGCCTAGTGTTATGAGAGCAAAAGTTAGTATGGATTTGAAAATATGTTCCCTTGTGTTTGTATTGATTTTAAATAATTATTTATATAACTAAAAGAAAGGCACGAAAAATTTTAAAATATTAACTAAAGCATTTTTTTTAATAGTAAATATTGTGATCTCAGACCTAAATCCATACTAACTTTTATAGAACATATGTTAGGCAATATGTACAAACAATTTCAAGACTCTATTTTGAACAGAAAAATAGTCTCAGAGATCTGAAAACTCTTATATCTCCAAAATTAAAATTCTGAGGAAAACACGTTTAAAGTTAATAAGATCATAAAGAAAAATATATAATAATGCCTGTAAAACTCTATTTTTTTAATATATTTTCCAACATAAATTCTACATTAAAACACTACTTTAATTATATATGACTAAAAATATATTTTTAATTTAAAATATATATTTGCATAATACTAATAGCATTTGTTACAACGACAGGTTATTCAGTTTAATCTTAACACATTATTTTTTTGCAACACAAAGCATTTATGTGTAAAATAATAAGGATACTAACTTAAACTAAAAATCATCAGATTCGTACATAAAATTTAATTTTTTTCAGTTTTAAATCGGTGCAGTTTTGCAAGTTTCAGTTTTTGTTCCGCAACTTTAAAATAATACAGTATAGTACTACAATATGTTTACTATAATGTAGATTGATATATTATAAACACGCTCAGTTTTATCCACACTACTTGAATTCCGAATACTCGTATCTGGAAGTCTAATTGCAGTATTAGCTGAGGGTTAATTTTCAGTAGTATTCCATCTCTTCAAATATTATATCAATCTGAGGCCATGACATTTTCTCAACAAAAAAATAACTGATCAAACTTCTAAATTATATAAACTATTTTTCAAAACAAAAATTGAACTTGAGATCAATCCTAATTAAATAACTTTGAGAATTCGAAAAACTCAAAACATAATGACGAAAAAAATTATTTTAGTAATAAAAGTTGAACTTAATAACCATTTCACACTGAAAGAGTTTTATTGTGCTCAAAAATATTTTTTAATTAATTCAATTTAAGGGTGGAATGAGTAAGGGAACATTAATATCGCACTGTTCAGCTACTCGAATTTAAGAGTGAAAAAGCACTTTAAAGTACCCTAAAATTGTGAATTCTGCGGGAAAATTGACATTTTTTTTATGATTTTATTTTATAAGCCGTCTTATTAGCTTTATAAAAATACCAAGTTAATTATTTTCCGTTCACTAAAACAAAAATGCAAGTGTTTTAGTAAAAGCAGATGCCATTACTTAAAGCAAGATATATATATGTCATACAGGGTGTTTCATATTGAATGGGACAAAAAGAATAGCGCAGTGTGACTGCCGTAATGGATTTATTCAGCCGAAACAAATTTATTCTGCAACTACATTATACAAGTTTTATTTGGCCACAGGGAAAAATTATCTAATGACGAACTCGCCGCTAGAGGCGCTGTTAAGCAAAATGTCTCCATGCAGGAGAAGCGTCTGCGTTTTCGAATATGCCAAAATCTCCTCGGTAACTGTTGTGCAAAGACAGTTTCACACGAACTTTGTAAAGAACCACCGCATCGGTATAACATAAGCAGGTGGGTGAAGCAGTTCCAGGATACCGGCTGCTTATGCAAGAACAAATTCTGCGATGACAATTCGCCCGTGATTTTTTTCTCTGGGGTTTCGTTAAAGACAAGGTGTTTGTGCGTCCACTTCCTCGGGACTTAGAGGAACTGAAGAGCGGATAACTTCAGTGTGAACGCATCACAAGGGATATACATCACGAGTGTGGCAGGAGCTTGATTACCGTGTAGACATTTGCGGTCACCGAGGGGCACATATTGAATACCTGTAGAAACTGAATAAATGTATTTTTGAGGAATATTTGAATTTTCGAAATATATTAATTACAACGTTCACAATCATGTTTTCTTTTTGTCCCATTCAATATGAAACACCCTATATTTAAAATGCGTTTTACTCGAAAAGTATTTTTTTCAAAATGCTCCAACGGGGACAGCGATTGCTCAAAAAGTTTTGATAATAATTAACTGAAATTTTTTATGTATGTTCTGCATAATAGTAGAAGTGTTTTAACTTTCAGAGTTATCAATCACTGTTTTATTACAAAATTAACTGTCCCTTATGTTAATATAATCACTGTTATTTTAAGCAATTTCATATATTAACTAAGATAAAGTGCTTTAGCTTTTGTAAAAATTAAAATATCTCTTATCCTGATGTCCTTTCAAAAATGAATAACATAGCAACATATCAGAATAGAAAAATTGAAACATTGTTTATAAACTTTTGGTACAGAAAGGGTACCGTTTACGTTATTTTTTTGTAAATTTTTACCACTCTTTTCCTATTTTAGTAATAATAATTTCTTTTTCTCTTCTTAATTTCAGCATATTTATCTTAAAATGGACTAAACAAATCTAAAAACCACAAAAAAAAAATCCCCATATTTCCTTCTTTTTAAAAAAAGTTTTCGCAAGTAGTCGGATACCTTAAAATGAAGCCAAAACCAAACCCTAAGCTCAGGAAATTTCAGATATCTTAAAAACTTATTTGTTATCAGATCTGAAATTTTTGGTGGCAAGCTTCCCAATGATATGAGCCACAAAAAATGCAAAACTAAATATAATAAATAAATAAAACTGGTACGTTTGAAGTTTGTAAAATACTATGTAGCCTTAAAATGTGGCTCAAAAAAGTGTTCTTTATTTATTTTGTTATTGAAATTTTTTTTATCAATCGTGTAAACAAATTTATATGCTTTAAATTTTAACGCAATGTAAATGAAACAATGGTAACGTATATGGAATATTGGTATAGGCTGAAATGTTGACATCACCTCAGAAACTATAACTATTTTATTGACATACGTCGTGACAAGGGATTTAGGTATAAAGTTTTATAAATGCCAACGTTTAGTTTATGTCATATACATTGAATTGGTCGTAAAATGATAACGAAAACTATTATTGGACTTCTTGCTATTATCTGCTCTGGAGTTTCAGGTAATGCTTGTATTCATTTTTTATCATCTGAATCATTTTAAATCGTTGTTTTCATGAATATTTTATATCTATGAAAAAATACAAAAATTAAATTTCAAGGAAATTGATGTTTTCTGGCTTTATGCATGACTTTTTTATGTAGAAGATCATGAAAACATGATTTCTGATTCCCAGTAGTGTTTTGATCTCTTGTTATTCTCTCTTTTACTACTTTAAATTTTTAATATGGCAGATGTATAAATTTCTCTTTAAATTACGATTTTATTTGTTCCTATTTGTTCATAAAAGTTGTGGTACAAAAGTTATGGTTCATTGACTTTCGCTATATCGAGAGAGAGAAATGTTTTGTTTTTAAATGCCAATTATTTATACCTTACGAATCCCTGATTAAAACACAAAAAGTTAAAAATGAAATAAAATAAAGTAATTGATAGGTATAATGAAAGTAATATGGATAGTGTGATTATATCCACATAAATGTTATGTGGATAATGTTTAGCTCTAAAAATGTTCTGGAATTATTGTTTTCTATCTTTACCATCAAATGATATTTGGAATGCTTTGCGTAAAATGCTGCGTTTATTGCACTGAAAATCTTTGATTCTATACGTTATTAAAAATATGTAGATTTAATACATTATTTTTAAAATTAAAACTTTTTTGAAAACAGTTGAAATAGTAGTCTCCACAACTTTCTTTAACCATTTAAAAATGCTTGAGAAAAGTCGTGAAAGAGCAGAAAAAATAAATAAATACGAAAACAAACAAAAATCCCGAAATTTTTTTAAAATAATGCATATTTAAGTAGGTGCATAATTTTCTCATACTTATCTCAAACATTTCTTTTTTTATTTTTCATCATTTTAAAAATAACCAAAAAATTTTCAAAAGGTGCTTATGTTTAACAGTTCTGATACCGATTTCGTTATTACTCTCTACGTTTTTTTCTTTCATATATATAACTTATTTCTTATATAATTTTAGCATTTTTCATGAAAACAAACTTATAAAACCTTAACTAGTAAAAGAACTATTTACGAATATGGAAGCATTTTGGCTGTGTAATAGAGTTTTACATGACTTCCAAATTGTTTATTAAGCACAAATAAAAGTTATTCTTTTACACATTCAATGCATTATCTATAATTGTATTTTTCGGTTTACATCAATGCTATATTTAAGCCTTTTTTAATCTTTTAAAAATGGTAAACGTACTCTCTCCTGAATATATTTCCATTTATAACTACCTTTCTTATGCTAAACATAATATTCCTCATTTTCCTTCTAAGAAAATTCCTCAATCGTCAAAGGTACTGAGATGAATTCTAGATTTTCAAAGATATATCTCAGTATCTCATACTCTAGGAGCAAGGTTGCGCTGACTAGAACATTGATTCAACTTAATGAACATTCCAATAAGTTTAAATATATTTAGAATTTTAAAAAAATTCAATCTTCCCATTATTTTCCTTGAGATCAACAACAATGTGTATTATAATTTTGCACGTGGTCATTCAGGTTCGTATTTAAAGGGCTGCCCCCTGAAATATAATATTGTGGGATTTTAGTAAGGAATGATGACAAAGCAAATGATCTGAGCGAAGCTCTACTTACAGATGTGTGTAGCAAGTGCTAGCCAAAGTTTTTATAGGACGGGGCCGATTATCTCATGCACACCGCTTTTACGGGAGCTTCCACTTGTTGTGGACTAATTGCGTTAGTCAGCTTGGTAGTACTGCCGCAGTTGTTCGATTCGGCTTTACCATTTAATAATCGTCTACACGCGATGTTTTTTATTATGATTAATATTCTACATCTGGCAACAAAGTACTTTTTGATTAGATAGAAAGATGAAATAAACTTTGAAAATTATTATGAATAAACCTGTTTATCAGAAATTCAAAAGTCTGGTGACTATTATAGATTAAGTAACTTTTATGTTGATTGTTGATTCTAATCTTCCCACACAGATATATTTTGTTTGTGCCCGGATAAAGTCTTTGTTATATCCACCTATTTCAACATTCATGGATTTATAGTTCATTTCAAGTTTCTTTATAAATTATAATTGTGATACTTAAGATAATTCGAAGCATTATCTCATACAATTCTATGTAATCTTGATAAAGTTCTTCAAGCAGTACATTGTGAGCTAGAATCTGTTAAAGTTGCGTTCAAGTGATTAATTTATATTTTTTTAAAAAAATGTCTCTTTTAATCCAAGTAGCTTTGTTAGCAAATATAGGATATGAGACCTAAACTGTAGGATATGAGATCTAAAATGTACTTTTTAATGCCTATAGACTTATCGCAACACTTTGTAAGTGTAGCCGAATTTAGCTTGTAAAGCACAAAAATGAACACTTTCCATCTTTATTATGTTAAAGATTTCGATATGGTGGCCGAACTTAAGTACTCATTTGTAAAACCCACTAAAAACAAGAATCAGAAGTAATATGTTTATGTTTTATTCAATGATTTTACCTTTTTATAATTTTTTACATAATTAACGCCATTTTAAAATCTTATATTGCTGTTTTTACCCCTTATCTCTACAACTTGTTTTATTCCAATTATTTGTAGATCAGCCGGATATATTTTAATGAATTTAACCTTTAAAAAAGTAATATATTTTTGACTTGGTTTTTTTTAGAATATGATTTTATCACAAACAACCTACTAGCCATTATATAATGCCTACATTTGTTTCTGTTTTTCTTTTGCATATGTATTTATTATTTTTAAAATAAAAAACTATCACGAAATAACCGAATTCCTCTTGGAGACTATAGATATTGCATTTACGAACTTAAGTTTGAGTTCCAGTCAAAGAATTGTTGAACAACACGTAGTGCTAAACATTACAAATATTTATAAATGTTGACCTTTAAAAATAAATATGGTTTAACTGTAGTATAATATGAATATCACGAATAAATTTACTAGTTTATCCAAGTGATTTGCTTTATGTTTGATAACTCTAATGCTTACAAGTATCAAAAAATATTGTACAGCTAACCAAATATTCTTTCAGAATCAGTAACCATTCATTCGTATATGTTTAGTTAAGACTTAAACTAGAGTGTTTTGATTTTGTGTCTAACTTTTTAATCATAAATTCTCAAAAACAAAGTATAGATAATTTATATTGCGCATTTTTGTAAAAAAAAAAAACAGTTTATTTATACGTATATGCACTTTATTAACAGAAAATATAAATTTTTTTTTAAAAAAATAGCACATTAAATTGAATAAAATTAAATTATGACTGTACGTTTAAGTTTAATGTATTTGATTTCGCGTAGTCCCTTTCTAAATATTCTATAAACATACATGTTATTAAAATAATATATGATCCAAAATACTGCATCTTGTGTAAATTTCGCGATATTCATATTTCAAAATTATCATAATTGAAAGTAAACACTTATAATTAAAAATAGATTATTAATAAATATACCAATTATTTGAAAATGATGAAGAGTAAAGAGAAAAATAAGCATCGGTTGTGAAGAAAAGCCTTCAGTAAGGATTCTTCTGAAAGGTGTGGGTAAATGAGACCGAAAGGGGCAATGTCGGCAGCCTTTGTTGTCTTAATAAAAATGCATACCCTTGCATACATATTTCTTGAGGATTTAAAGGAGTCAATATAGTTTAAAGCATAGGTTCCCAACCTTTTTTGAACTAGCGCCTCCTTTTCCTGGTATATATTTGTTCCACCTCCCACTCTAGAAATAACAGTGTACATAATACATGGGTGAAAACAGAATTAAGTTTTAAAATATCCTTTACTATGAATATATTTTTCTTAAGCCCCAATTTTTTTACTTGCGAATCACAAATATATTTAAATGTGTAATATTATATATTTTAGTAATAGTTAGGATATTGTTGAAATTGAAATGCTAAATTTTCTTCATTTAAACAGGTGGAATGAAAGTTTAGTTTACCTGTTATAAAGAGTCAAGGGGTTTGATGATACGAAGTAATTCAAAATAATATTGCTTTCAAAATAAATATACAGTTTCAGTCAATTTAGCAGTACCCAGTAATATGATTTCACACAAATAGACAGTTTCAGTCTTTAAAGAATCGCACGTTAATTCCAAGTTAACATATTCTTGGTTTCTTGGATAATATACGTAATGATACTGATGAACGAAACATTTTTCTACTGATCACAGAAAGATGACGCGTACACCAGAAATTAAAAATGTACTATATCATTCAATTTAAAGTAGGTGTGAATGTAATGTAATCTACGTTTTCCACTCATACTCTTCCCGAACTACCAGAAATATGAATTTTCATTACATGTGATATAAAAACAGTTTATAGCATAGAATCAACATAAGTAGGAGTATTAAGTTTACTTTATTAGTACATAATCAGCGTGTTTTAGTCTTTTTCTTTAATCTGTTAAGCCCCACCGTGTCATCTCAAGCCCCTGATTTTCTGGTCTTGACTGCCTATGAAAGCCTCAAAGCGCACAGACGTTATCGCCCACGTTAGGAACCTATGATTTAACGCTGGGTCCCCAACCTTTTGAACTGGCACCCCCTTTTCTTGTGAATATTCTGATACCCCCTCCACCTCTACAGAAATAAAATTGTACATAATATATGCTAGTAAGAGTTAAATTTTAAAATATTCTATTAATAATAGAATATATTTTTAATTAGTTCTAAATACAATTTTATTACTTGCGAGTCTGGAAATAATATTGCCACAAATGTATTTAATGCGTAATATTATATATTTTACTAGTCATGGATGGATAGTGTTGGAATTGAAACGCTGTTAATTTCTTCTTCTTCATTGAAAGAATGGTAAGCTTTAGCTTACCTGTTATTAAGACAGGCAGGGTTTGATGATAAGTAATTCATAATAAACTATTGCTTTCAATATAAATATAAATTGATAGTCTCAGCCCTTAAAGATCACACGCAATTTCTGGTTAACACGATAAATTATGTTCATGGATAATGCCGTAATGTAAATGCATGGATGAAACATGTTCCCTATCACTCGCAGACAAAGTCATCGTGCACTACAGAAATTAAATGCACTATATCTTCGATTTAATGTGGGGTCTGAATGTAATGCAATCTTTATGTTTCATCCCCTTCCCGGACTACCGAAATATGGAATTTCAGCCTGATATAGAAATAATTTAAATGCTACAAACAACATAAGTAAAAATTATTAAGTTTACTTTTGTTGGTACATAATCAGCGTCTTTAGTCTTTTTGAGCTGTATTC